>JASANA010003265.1:0-26323 GCA_030248095.1 Ptycholaimellus sp. GST1_10 | reverse complement strand
AAACCCATCCCTATGCATGTGGGCTCTGGGAAGCATATTGCTATTTCCAGACTCAAGAACCTGTACGTCTCCCTGAAAAGCAAGGGAGACGAGGCTTTACAAGCCTACAACGGATTGATCACAGACCTCCTGGCGGATGGCGTCTTGGAGGTAGTAGATCCTTCCGCCCCTCCAAAGGGGCCAGTGATTTTCCTTCCACACTTTGCAGTAGCAAAGGCGGACAGCTCTACAACCCCTTCTAGGCTGGTGATCGACCCCAGCTCCAAGTTTGAAGGAAGCAAGAGCTTGAACTCCTACTTGTGCCCAGGGCCCAACTTGGTGCAAAACCTTTTGGGAGTTGTGCTATCGACTAGGTTCCCAAAATACCTAGTCTGCGGCGCTGTTTCATGTCCTTAAAACTCAAGACGGAGTACCAGGACATGACCGGCTGATTTGGGTAAAGGATCCTCTCCTTCCGCCCACCTCTGGCAATATGGTTCAGCTCAGGATCACCAAGCTACCCTTCGGCCTGTCCAGCTCTCCTTCAGTGACCTTGTGGGTCATAGAGAAGCATCTGGAGCTGTACAAGGAGTCCGACCCAGAAATCTACGAAGACCTGAAAAGTAGGTTCGTGGACGATCATTACTGGGGAGCTGAAACAGTGGAAGAAGCCGTCAGCAAAAGTCTTCGGATCAAAGAGATTTACACTGACGCAAAGATGAACATGCGCCAGTTCAAGTCAAATGCAACGGAATTCGAAGCTCAGATAACTGAAGCCGACCGAGGCAAACGAGAAAAGTCTAAGGTACTGGGAGTCAAGTGGGACATTGACTCCGATGAGTTCTTCATCCCCGGCGTAGAGCTCCATCATGCAAGCACTCGCCGAGGCTTGCTTTCCATGGCAGCCTCCGCCTGGGACCACTTGGGGCTTATCTTGCCGCTAGCCTTACGCGCAAAGCTTCTGTTCCAAGAGCTGACGGTCAAGCGGAAATTGACCTGGGATGTAGACATCCCAGCAGATCTACGTCCTGAATGGGAAATGGTAAGGTCAGACTTATTCCGTCTGGGAGAGATAAAAATCCCCAGAAGGGTGGTCTTGGACGCCTCCATCCCCATCTCACTTGTGGTTTTTACCGATGCTTCCATGGTAGGGCATGCGGTAACTGTCTATGTGTTACAAGCAAGACAGTCTCAAGCCACCAAGTGTCAGGACCAGCCGGAATATGTGCGCCAAGACCTGGACCATGCAGCAGCTTGCTCTACCGCAAACTGCAAACACCATGTGTCCCATTCCTCATGCTTACTTTTAGCGAAATCTTTCGCCAACCCAGAGAAACTCCAAGGGGAGATTCCTAAAAGCAGAGCTTCTGGGACTATTGAAAGGAGTCCAGTTAGCGCAGTGGTTAAATTGCAGGTTTCAGTGCCCCAAAAAAGTGCATATTACAGAAGTGCTCATATGAAGTCAAGAAAATCATTTTTGCATATATGTATACTCTATCCAAAATGTAAGCACAGAAGTGATATAGTCACAAGTTTCTAAACGTTTCGAAGTATTATCTCCTTCATCAGTAAAATAGATTTCTCTAAGCAATCAGTCATTGCCTTAAATGCTGGCACACAGTCATTTGAGTTTGAGAATCTTCATTTTTTCAAAAGTGGAATACCCCTCGTATACTCTATCTTGAGTCTATCAGATTATGTGTCTTAATATGGTAAACCGGCTGCACACCTATTGGCAATAGCTGATAATACCTTGTTATTCTTATAATCCTTATAATTGAGATTAGACATAAAATCAATCATTTTGGAATATCGAATATTACAATTTAATTGACTTTAATTTAAGACTCAGAAATCAACAATTTTAACATAACACGAATATGGGAATTTCATTTTTCACTGTTATTTTGCTTCTCACTTCATACGAATGTAAGGGAAAACCTAGCATCAAACACATTTTGCCTTATGATAAAACGCAAGATCACCAATATGTCACTTTCGGTGCAACTACAAAAATAATTGCTGCTGCGAATGAATTGGTTGTTGGAAGAGACACATCCATTATAAAACATGATACCAACATCTACAGCAGTGGTGAATTGGCTGGAATTATTCTAGGTGGGGTCGCTGGTTTAGCATTATTGGTTGGCCTTCTTGCATTGGTCATCATACCAAAAGTACGCAAAGTTTCATTAAGAAAATCCAAACTAAAGAACAGTTCAACACAAGCACAGGATATTTCTGATTTACAGAATATACACAATCATCAAGCGAAATATGGCTATCTTAATTCAGGTATTTTAGAAACTAAGCAGCCTAATGGATTTTTAAATGCACAAAAACAAAATGGGACAGATACTGATCTCGTATCTTCAATACTCAGTACTGATAACACTGATTATAAGTGCCAACCCATAGAAGTTGAATATCACACAACAGAATCATGCCCATTTAACCCAAGCACATGTCCGTATATTGCTGATTCTGCAACCTATGTTACAAATACCACTGCATATAATTAGTTTAATTTGAATTATAATTATTACCATTTTTCAAATCCCCTTTTTTAATGTCATTGCAATTAATGCCATATATACTACTAAATAATAATATAATTCACCAATGTTATGCCAACTGTATTTTTGATTCTTAAATAATCTACTGTTAAAATTACAAAAATGTTAACTGGGTTAGGTGGTGTTTGGGAGAAGTGACCAAGCATATGAGATGGCTTTACAAATTGGGCTATTCTGAGCCAACAAAAAATGCCAGAGCTATAAAAATTTATACTAATAAAGGACACTTAGAGCTAATTTGTGCTAAATTTTTGGGTCTCTAGCTATTATAGAACTTGAGAAATAAATTTTTGAAAATGCACCAAAACATTGAACTTTTCATCACAGCCATTTTCAATTTTGGTGACCTCATAAAAAAAATCATAACTCAAGTTAGAAAAATTATTTTGCGCCACAAATTTGTAGGTAAACCAAGGACAGATAGGACTACTTTCAGTAAAAAAATTGGCTCTCTACGTTAAAGTGTGTTTTAGAAATGGATGGAGCAGTACACTGAAATCGCGCTACATGAGAGCAGTGTTCTGATGCATATTTGGTGTTGCTACAGATCTGGCCATGGGAGCTGCGCAGTGCAACTGTCCATGATTGAAGAGCGCTGTGGCACTGTTCAGATGGGCTCATCCTCACGGCACTGGGACAAGCATGGGTGAAGCAGTACACTGAAATCGCGCTACATGTGAACGGTGTTCTGATGCATGTTTGGTGTTGCTACAGATCAGGACATGGGAGCTGCGCAGTGCAACTGCCCATGATTGATGGCCATTGTGGCACTGTTCAGATGGGCCCATCCTCACTGCACTGGGACAAGCATGGGCCACCACCATCTCCTCGCCACAGCCAAGACGATTATAGCCAAGGCAGGAAGGGGCACGGTGGCCTAGTGGTTAGAGTGTTGGACTATCAGTGTTGGCATCTATCCAAAAGGCGTGGGGTCGATTCCGTGGTGATATCATAAATGAGAGTCTCGTCCCAAGATCATCTGGTGAACTGGTAACAATAGGTGTTTGTCTAATCACTTCTTGTTACTTGTCCAGGTGGCTGTTGGGAGCCAGGGGGATGATGGGAGCCTGTTGGGCGGCAAGGCCCAGCAGAAAGGCTGTTTGAATTCCCTACCCGTCCAGCCCCCATGCTTCATCGGGATGAGAGGAAGTGAAACTCTCCGTGAGCAAACCAGAAATCGATTCAACCCACTTCATCGAGTGGGACTGAATTACAGAACCACGACCACCACCACAGCCAAGGTGGACATCGCTGTCATTCAAGAAACCAAGGACGCTCTGCTGCCTCTTCAAGGCTCCCCGGCTTCTCCATCGTCGGCAAGGATTGACAAGTTCACCGAGGCCTGCAGGCCGGACCTCACGGCACAATGATTACGGTCATTGGACGCGGCATTCCTTTCAAGGAAACCCCAGCCCCATCATTCCCCCCTCAAGCCAGCATCGAGTGGCTCTCCATCACTGTCCACTGCGGCAAGAATGACATCTCCATCTACAACATCTGCCGCCCATCAGTCAGAAGTATATCGTAGTTTTCAAGCATTTCTACCCAAAAAAGTAATGTTTTAACTGATTGGAAACCAGTTCAACCCCTCCAGATCGTGCTAAAATATTGTTACCTTTCAGGAAAAAAGTTTGTCAAGATCCGTTGAGAATTCGGCCAGGACCAGCATTTCCAGGAACATATATATATAATTTATGCGCGCAGCGCGAAATTCTTTTTAAAGAAAGACATAACTCTTGGTAACTCTAGTCAGTGATACAATTAAAACAAAAATGAAGCAGTCAAAAAAAACTCAAAATTACCAGACCTAGCTCCGCTCCTAACCTTTTTGGCCTCCACCGCTATTTGGCCAGCATCCCTATCTCAAAACATACTACATGTCCTCTGTTGCCATGATGACGATTCTAGCTGCAATGATTATTGGTGCTCTGGTGGGAGCTGTTGCCAGTTTCATCGTTTGGAAAATATTGGAAGCCAAAAGCAGGAAAGCTGTTGAAAGTAATTACGCCAAAGAAAATATGATTCTCAGGGAATCAAGACCAAGTCAAGGGTCACCTAGCCCAGCACAGAATCAAAAAATGGCCAAAAGTAAACGATCAATTGATTTCAACTTATCAAACTTAAAAAACACAGAACGCCAAAAATCACATACTAGCGAAACAAGCAATGAATTAGGCAGCCATAAGCAGAAGAAACAAGTATATGGCGCAGAGCGCAATAGGTGACCGCAGAGCTCCCCCCTCCCCCCCAGAACGTCCCAGGCAACTTAGCTGCTTATAAAGTCAATGCTCTTAATTTTTGTTTCTTTTGCATTTGATTTTGATTGCATTGGGTTGTTTTCATGATCTGTATAAGTAAATGTAAAGCATAGCAATGTAAAGTACACTGTGAATAAAAAATAAGTGTATTAAACATTTATATATATATTTATTAAACATATATATATTTACATACTTCTATCTATATATATATGTATTTTCTACCCAAAAAAGTCATGTTTCAAGTGCTCAATGTCCAAGTCTACACATATAGTCCTTCATTAATTAGTATTACCTTTCAGGAAAAAAAATTTGTTCAAATCCATTGAAAATTCGCCTTTTCTCAGCATACCCAATTTTTCAAACTTTCTACCCAAAAAGTAATGTTTCAAATGCTCCGGGACCAGTTCCACCCCTACAGATATTCCCAAAATTTTATACCCTTTCAGGGAAAAAAAAGTTTGTCCAAATCCGTTGAGATTTCCCCATTTCCCAACATACCCCATTTTTCGACCTCTCTACCCAAAAAAGTAATGTTTCAAATGCTCCGGGACTTGTTCCACCACTTCAGATCTTCCTAAAATTTTATTACCTTTCAGGGAAAAAAAAGTTTGTCAAAATCCGTTGAAAATTGAGCCTTTTACAGCATACCCAAATTTTCAACATTTCTACCCAAAAAAGTAATGTTTCAAATGCTCTGGGACTTGTTACACCCCTCCAGATCTTCCTAAAATTTTATTACCTTTCAGGGAAAAAAAAGTTTGTCAAAATCCGTTGAGAATTGAGCCTTTTACAGTATACCCAAATTTTCAACATTTCTACCCAAAAAAGTAATGTTTCAAATGCTCGGAAACTGGTTCCACCCCTCCAGATCTTCCTAAAATAGCATTACCTTTCAGGAAAAAAAAGTTTGTCCCAATCCGTTGAGAATTCGCCCGTGGACAGCATTTCCAGGAACATATATATATATACCTGAGGACAAAAGTTTAGTAACCTCTATAGACCGAAAAACAGAGCAAACAAGATATCAATAGTCAAAAGAGCAAACCTCGCTATCACAGACATAAAACACACAAGACTAGTGATATTCAGGGCCCAACCAAAACCAATGACTTTAATGAAGTAAAAAAGAAGAGTATAAGGACAGAGAACGAAGAAAAAGGTAAAAAGAAGCAAAACAAAAAATCGTCTCAAAGAGAAAAATCCTATCACAAAAACCCATGAATATTTAGTCAAGCACAAAAATACAAATGAATTATGACCCATTTTGTTACTTTAATGTTTACAAACCTATATTTTATACATATTCTATTTAATAAAACAATATTAGCTTTACGTTTCGAGCTTATTTTTTAAAGAATTTATTATCATACAAGACTAAAATGCTACAGCATGAGCCACTTATGAATCGTCAATCATCAAAAATAACACTCGTGATGAATGTTGATTTAAATTGTAAACCATTTTGAGTTAAAATTTTAACAGGTTCGTCTACAAAATCCACAGATCATTCACAGATCCACAGATGTTCTACCCCATTTTTCTTGGTATAACAGAGCACAGGAATTTTGGAAAATTTTAAACCAACCCCTCAACCATGACAAAGTCCTGTGGCCATGACCATGTGGCCAATTTTTGGTCCCAGGACGCCAAAACGAACGTGCCACCTTGAGTCCCGTATACACTAGAACCAGGGCCGCTTCAAAGAAAAAAGCGGAAAACGGACAAAGACAACGGTTGAACGAGCAATCGTTGATCCGTTCCCAAACAAGAGCAATAGACCTCAAATCATCTGCACTTCACCAACCGGACGGCAAGGTAAGTGCCAATAAAATAAACTTTATGAACACTTCTAAATAAAAACATTGTAATAAATGCCAAACCTGCCACTGGTGGGATGGGAATACCCTAAACTAACAAGGAGCGCAAACCAGTTACTCTATCAAAAAGTTGAAACAACACCAAACGAGTACTACGACTGCAGGACAAATAATGTGGTCTACATGCTATCCTGCCCAAATCCTACCCTGCCCATCTCCCCAAGAAATAAATAGGAATAACAACACAACACATCAACAAACGAATGGCGCAGCACAGGGGGAACCTTAAAAATAAAGACACGTTCACCCACCAATATTCACACCTACGAAATGCAAACAACGTTCCACTAGAACCAAAGCTAAATATATTACATAAGAAAAAAGATGCGGACCCACCTCTAGAGGAAATGAAAGCAGCTTACATCCTTGCCCTTAATACGGACTATCCATGGGAATTAAATACTAATATACAAGGTGTTAGAAGCATAACAGAGGATGTGGATTCGTACAGCAGACAAAAACAACCATGGTTTACAATTACCCTACACAGATTAGTGCCAAGATCGCTCAACCCCTTTAAACATAATAACGATACAAACGCAAATGCACAAATCACCGAAAGTATACAAGAGCAGAAGAGAAATGAGAAAATAAATAAGGGAAAAACTAACAAAGTTAACAAAAGAAAAGTTAACAAAGTTAACCTAGAAGAAGAAATGAACAATATGAAGGATCAAATGCAATGCAGAATCTACGTATTTGATTGAATATCCAGGTTTGCGGCATATGTTTTTAAAAATGTTTTTTTCTGAAGATATCCCTTTACTCAGATATCAATAACACAATAAAGATCAAAAATTGCTTCCTCGCGACAAAATTGCACAACCAGCACCAAAGTGATGGTCGCGCCGGCACCTGATCATGCTCAATTGTTTTCACCATTTTTCAATGCATTTTAATTAAGTTCAATGATATTTTTATTAATTTAAAAGCACATCACCATAATCCTTTTGATCTCTTTTTGCAAGCACATCACCATAAGTCTTACGCAAGCACATCACCATAAGTCTTACGCAGGGATTGGTAGAGACAAACAATCATTTTGGTAGTCTCCTCTTCTTGACAGCAGCAGGGGCAGGTTGGGGGTGTCTGTGAGGATTGTGGCTCTGCCGAGGCGAATATGGTTAATTGCGCTGGTTACGTTACGAGGGTGGTGGGGTGATGAGAGCTATGGAGATTGCTTGCAGCACAGGCGGTAGGAGGTGAGGGCGGACTCTTAAGCATGCTGGCAGAACAGCGCGGAAGGTGCTTGTGAAGATGGGGGTGGCAGCTTTGGTGGCTTGATTTTGGGCCCGGTGAGCAACAGTGTCAGCCCAATCATTCCCCCGAGCTCATTCCATCGTTTCTTTCTTCCAGTGTTAGGACAGTAATAAAAATAAATAGATAAATAAAAACATCCCAGCTCCAACCTCCCACCCAATTGCTGCAATAGCGAATTTTCAATATTTGCTGGGATCTAACGTTGTATTCAAATTTACACCAAGTAAAATACTAACATGATTATTGGTGAATATTTGACAGATATTAAATTTATCGACATGCATACACTACATAGAAGGCAACAAAAACGAAAATGGGAATAAAAATGATGATTGGGTGAAAATAATAAAAACTAGCTCACTTTTGGGTATCTGTAGGGCCAAGGATTGCTTCATCGTTGAGACCAGTCAGTGTCATATATTGAGGGTCACGTGCCGCAGCTGTTTTTCCTTTTTTCATATCTTCCACTTTATCACCTCCTTCTTTAACCTTTGAATCTGGTGCTTGTTTAGTTTCTTCTCCATTTCCAGTTCCACTTCCTGATAGCCAGTTCCACATTGTTACTTTCCTGTTTTCCGTATGGTTTTTTTATGACTTCTGACGGTTAACAAAATTATTGCTCTTGTTAAATTTATGATTAAAATAAATTTCTATACCCTTAACCTACCGTATTAAAGACATATAATCTAAATACTGTTATTGCTTCAGGCATTACAACTATTCATCACTACAGTCTTAAACTGCAGTGCAATGGCTTAACCAGCTTTAACAAAGCTTTTCACGTATTGCATGTCGCAGGCAGAGAGGAACACACAGACTGACCTCACGTGATGCATCTTGTGGGCATGGCGGACTGCAAAAACTGCTCTCACGTAGTGCATGTTGTTGACATAGCGGACTGCAAAGTCTAATCTCACGTAGTGTGTGTTTTCAGCAGAATGGCCATCGAAGACTGCTGTCACGTAGTGCATGTTGCAGACAGAGAAGAACACAAAGAACGATCTCACGACCTGATCACGATCTCATAAAGGGCCAGTATGAAACAAAGAATGCCTTCCTTGCCTCTATTGACTGGGACTACATCTTTTCTATTGCAACTGATGCCACAAATTTTTACGACATGTTCCTGTTTGTGTTAAATGATGACTCACCCATCGTCTTTGTCGCAAGCAACTTCTCATTGAAGGAGAATCTAAGACATTGAAGGAGACCTCTAAGACAATCCATCCAACGTTCAGTCCACTACTTCCCCGCTGTCTTCCACTCACCCATCGCGTTTCTCTATAACAACCTCTCCTTGAAGGAGAGCCTCTAAGACAATCCATCCAACGTTCAGTCCACTACTTCCCCGCTGTCTTCCACTCATCCATCATCTTTGTCTCAAACAACTCCTCCTCCCTTCGGACTTGCTTCTCGGCCAAAAACTAACCATAAATGCGGATCTAAATTGAACAAATGTCCAGATTGCAGAAGGGCTCCACACTACAGTTACTAGAACCTGGCTCTTCTTAGCACTTCCCAGGAACTCGTAGACAAATACAGAACAGAACACAAAGACTGCTCTCACGTAGTGCAGCTTGTGGGCAGTATAAAGCAAAAAGACTGCCCTCACGGAGTGCAGGTTGTATGCAGAACATAACACAAATACTGCACTGACGTAGTGTAGCTTTTGGGCATAACATAACACAACGCCTACTATCAGGGAGTGCAGCTTGTGAGCAGGACAGAACACAACGACAGCTCTCACGTGGTGCATTTTGTGGGCATAACAAAGCTTAAAGACTGCTCTCACGTAGATCAGCGTGTGGGCAGAACAGAACACAAAAACTGATCTTACGTAGTCAGCCTGTGGGCAGAACGGAACACAAAGGCTGCTCTATCGTATAGTAGCTTGTGGGCAGAACAAAGCAAAAAGACTGCTCTCACGGAGTGCAGGTTGTATGCAGAACATAACACAAATACTGCACTGACGTAGTGTAGCTTTTGGGCATAACACAACGACTACTATCAGGGAGTGCAGCTTGTGAGCAGGACAGAACACAACGACAGCTCTCACGTGGTGCATTTTGTGGGCAGAACAAAGCATAAAGACTGCTCTCACGTAGATCAGCGTGTGGGCAGAACAGAACACAAAAACTGCTCTTATGTAGTCAGCCTGTGGGCAGAACGGAACACAAAGGCTGCTCTATCGTATAGTAGCTTGTGGGCAGAACAAAGCAAAAAGACTGCTCTCACGGAGTGCAGGTTGTATGCAGAACATAACACAAATACTGCACTGACGTAGTGTAGCTTTTGGGCATAACATAACACAACGACTACTATCAGGGAGTGCAGCTTGTGAGCAGGACAGAACACAACGACAGCTCTCACGTGGTGCATTTTGTGGGCAGAACAAAGCATAAAGACTGCTCTCACGTAGATCAGCGTGTGGGCAGAACAGAACACAAAAACTGCTCTTACGTAGTCAGCCTGTGGGCAGAACGGAACACAAAGGCTGCTCTATCGTATAGTAGCTTGTGGGCAGAACAAAGCAAAAAGACTGCTCTCACGGAGTGCAGGTTGTATGCAGAACATAACACAAATACTGCACTGACGTAGTGTAGCTTTTGGGCATAACATAACACAACGACTACTATAGGGAGTGCAGCTTGTGAGCAGGACAGAACACAACGACAGCTCTCACGTGGTGCATTTTGTGGGCAGAACAAAGCATAAAGACTGCTCTCACGTAGATCAGCGTGTGGGCAGAACAGAACACAAAAACTGCTCTTACGTAGTCAGCCTGTGGGCAGAACGGAACACAAAGGCTGCTCTATCGTATAGTAGCTTGTTGGCAGAACAATGCAAAAAGACTGCTCTCACGGAGTGCAGGTTGTATGCAGAACATAACACAAATACTGCACTGACGTAGTGTAGCTTTTGGGCATAACATAACACAACGACTACTATCAGGGAGTGCAGCTTGTGAGCAGGACAGAACACAACGACAGCTCTCACGTGGTGCATTTTGTGGGCAGAACAAAGCATAAAGACTGCTCTCACGTAGATCAGCGTGTGGGCAGAACAGAACACAAAAACTGCTCTTACGTAGTCAGCCTGTGGGCAGAACGGAACACAAAGGCTGCTCTATCGTATAGTAGCTTGTGGGCAGAACAAAGCAAAAAGACTGCTCTCACGGAGTGCAGGTTGTATGCAGAACATAACACAAATACTGCACTGACGTAGTGTAGCTTTTGGGCATAACATAACACAACGACTACTATCAGGGAGTGCAGCTTGTGAGCAGGACAGAACACAACGACAGCTCTCCGTGGTGCATTTTGTGGGCAGAACAGAACACAAAGACTGCTCTCACGTAGATCAGCGTGTGGGCAGAACAGAACACAAAAACTGCTCTTACGTAGTCAGCCTGTGGGCAGAACGGAACACAAAGGCTGCTCTATCGTATAGTAGCTTGTGGGCAGAACAAAGCAAAAAGACTGCTCTCACGGAGTGCAGGTTGTATGCAGAACATAACACAAATACTGCACTGACGTAGTGTAGCTTTTGGGCATAACTTAGGACAAAGACTACTATCAGGGAGTGCAGCTTGTGCGCAGATCAGAACACTAATACTGCTCTCATTTTGTGCAGCTTGTGAGCAGAGCAAAGCACAAAAACTGCTCTCACGTAGTGCAGCTTGTGAGCAGAACAAAGCACAAAAACTGCTCTTACGTAGTGCATCTTTTGGGCAGAACAGAACACAAATACTGCTCTCACGTAGATTGTGGGCTTGTGTGCAGCTTGTGGGCAGAACATAGCACAACGATTGTTCTCATGTAGTGCATCTTGTTGAAAGAACAGACCACACCGACTGCTTTTATGTAGTGCAGCTAGTGGGCAGAACGGAAAACAAAGATTGCTCTCATGTAGGGCAGGTTGTGGCAGGACAGAACACAAAGAATGTTCCCATGTAGTACAGCTTGTAGGCGTAAAAGAACACAAATACTAATCTCACATAGTGCAGATTTTGGGCCGAACAGAACACAAAGAATTATCACACGTTATGCAGGTTTTGGGTAGAACAGAACACAGAGAATGATCCCGCGTAGTGCAGCTTGTCATCAAAACAGAACACAATGTCTGCTGTCACGTAGTGCAGCATGTGAGCAGATCAGAATACAAATACTGCCATGACGTATATCAGCTTGTGAGCAGAACAGAACACTAATACAACTCTCACGTAGTGCATCTTGACATTAGAACCAAACACAAAGTCTGCTCTCACGTAGTGTAGCTTGTGGGCAGAAAAGGACACAAATACTGTTCTCACGTAGTGCAGGTTGTGGGCAGAACAGAACATTAAGACAGCTCTCATGTAGAGTAGCTTGTGGGCAGAAAAGAACACAAAGCCTGCTCTCACGTATAGCAGCTTGTGGGCAGAACAGAACACAAAGTCTGCTCTTACGTAGTGCAGCTTGTGGGCAGAACAAAGCAAAAAGACTGCATTCACGGAGGGCAGGTTGTAGGCAGAACATAACACAAAGACTGCACTGACGTAGTGTAGCTTTTGGTCATAACATAGCACAAATACTACTATCAGGGAGTTCAGCGTGTGAGCAGAACAGAACACAATGACAGCTCTCACGTGGTGCATTTTGTGGGCAGCACAAATAATAAAGACTGCTCTCACGTAGATCAGCTTTTGGGCAGAACAGAACACAAAAACTGCTCTTACGTAGTCAGCCTTTGGGCAGAATAGAACACAAAGACTGCTCTGAAGTAGTGCAGCTTTTGGGCAGAAAAAAAGCAAAAAGACTGCTCTCACGGAGGGCAGGTTGTAGGCAGAACATAAAAAAAGACTGCACTGACATAGTGTAGCTTTTGGGCATAACATGGCACAAAGACTACTATCAGGGAGTGCAGCTTGTGAGCAGAGCAGAACACAATGACAGCTCTCCTTTTGTACAGCTTGTGAGCATAACAAAGCACAAAGACTGCTCTCACGTAGTGCAGCTTGTGGGCAGAACAGAACACAAAAACTGTTCTTACGTAGTCAGCCTGTGAGCAGAACAAATCATAAAGACTGATCTCACGTAGTGCTGGTTGTGGGCAGAACAGAACACAAATACTGCTCTCACTTTGTGCAGCTTGTACACAGAACAGAACACAAAGACTGCTCTCACTGTGTATATCTTGTGTGCAGAACAGAACACAAAGACTGCTCTCACGGAGTGCAGCTTGTGAGCAGAACAGAACACAACGACAGCTCTCACTTAGTGCAGGTTGTAGGCAGAACATAACACAAAGACTGCACTGACGTAGTGTAGCTTTTGGGCATAACATAGCACAAAGACTACTATCAAGGAGTGCAGCTTGTGAGCAGAACAGAACACAACGACAGCTCTCACGTGGTGCATTTTGTGGGCAGAACAAAGCATAAAGACTGCTCTCACGTAGATCAGCTTGTGGGCAGAACAGAATACAAAAACTGCTCTTACGCAGTCAGCCTGTGAGCAGAACAGAACACAAAGGCTGCTCTCACGTATAGTAGCTTGTGGGCAGAACAGAACACAAAGACTGCTCTCACGTAGTGCAGCTTGTGGGCAGAACAAAGCAAAAAGACTGCTCTCACGGAGTGCAGGTTGTATGCAGAACATAACACAAATACTGCACTGACGTAGTGTAGCTTTTGGGCATAACATAGCACAAAGACTACTATCAAGGAGTGCAGCTTGTGAGCAGAACAGAACACAACGACAGCTCTCACGTGGTGCATTTTGTGGGCAGAACAAAGCATAAAGACTGCTCTCACGTAGATCAGCTTGTGGGCAGAACAGAACACAAAAACTGCTCTTACGCAGTCAGCCTGTGAGCAGAACAGAACACAAAGGCTGCTCTCACGTATAGTAGCTTGTGGGCAGAACAGAACACAAATACTGCTCTCACGTAGTGCTGTGGGCGGGCCTCTCTCCTATAGCTTGTGGGCAGAACACCGGCGCGGGCCCCCCCCACGGCAGAACAAGCAAAAAGACTGCTCTCACGGAGTGCAGGTTGTATGCAGAACATAACACAAATACTGCACTGACGTAGTGTAGCTTTTGGGCATAACATAGCACAACGACTACTATCAGGGAGTGCATCTTGTGAGCAGGACAGAACACAACGACAGCTCTCACGTGGTGCATTTTGTGGGCAGAACAAAGCATAAAGACTGCTCTCATGTAGATCAGCTTGTGGGCAGAACAGAACACAAAAACTGCTCTTACGTAGTCAGCCTGTGGGCAGAACGGAACACAAAGGCTGCTCTATCGTATAGTAGCTTGTGGGCAGAACAGAACACAAAGACTGCTCTCACGTAGATCAGCGTGTGGGCAGAACAGAACACAAAAACTGCTCTTACGTAGTCAGCCTGTGGGCAGAACGGAACACAAAGGCTGCTCTCACGTATAGTAGCTTTTGGGCAGGACAGAACAAAAAGACTGCTCTCACGGAGTGCAGGTTGTGTGCAGAACATAACACAAATACTGCACTGACGTAGTGTAGCTTTTGGGCATAACATAACACAACGACTGGCCGCCGCTCGACTATCGGAGCGCAGCTTGTGGGCAGAACAGAACACAAAAACTGCTCTTACGTAGTCAGCCCGTGAGCAGAACAGAACACAAATACTGCTCTTACGTAGTGCATCTTTTGGGCAGAACAGAACACAAATACTGCTCTCACGTAGCTTGTGGGCTTGTGTGCAGCTTGTGGGCAGAACATAGCACAAAGATTGTTCTCATTTAGTGCATCTTGTTGAAAGAACAGACCACACCGACTGCTTTTATGTAGTGCAGCTAGTGGGCAGAACGGAAAACAAAGATTGCTCTCATGTAGGGCAGGTTGTGGCAGAATGTACCCATGTAGTACAGCTTGTAGGCGTAAAAGAACACAAAGTCTAATCTCACATAGTAGAACAGAACACAGAGAATGATCCCGCGTAGTGCAGCTTGCCATCAAAACAGAACACTATGTCTAATGTCACGTAGTGCAGCATGTGATCAGAACAGAATACAAATACTGCCACGACATAAATCAGCTTGTGAGCAGAACAGAACACAACGACTGCTCTCACGTAGCGCTACTTGTGGGCAGAACAGAACACTAATACAACTCTCACGTAGTGCATCTTGACATTAGAACCAAACACAAAGTCTGCTCTCACGTAGTGTAGCTTGTGGGCAGAAAAGGACACAAATACTGCTCTCACGTAGTGCAGGTTGTGGGCAGAACAGAACAATAAGACAGCTCTCATGTAGAGTAGCTTGTGGGCAGAAAAGAAAACAAAGACTGCTCTCACGTAGTGCAGCTTGTGGGCAGAACAAAGCACAAAGATTGCGCTCACGTATGCAATCAATCACTCCCTTGACACAATATTTGCAGTTTGTTTTTGCATCCGATTTCATCTCGTTGATGACACAACGGAGGAATACCCTTTAAATTGAGGTTAGGGGTTATGTGGTCTGTAAGATGCAAAAAGGGAATGAACTTTGATGTAGAAGGGGCCTGTGGGTGAACGGAGATGGTAGCCAGAGCAAGAGTAGGTGACATTCCTCCAGCATACTCTGCTGGGATCCTTCCTGGGATGAGCCTGCTACGATAAAATCTGCAAATATCTATGGCAAGCATATGGTGCAGAGCACAATAGGTGACCGCGGAGCTAAACACGCCACATAACATTACAGTTCAGGGAAAAAATTGCCCAAATCTGTTCATATCCTTCCAAATATTCATAAAATAAAAATAGCTATGGATTAAAAATATTTTGGACATTTTCGTTTAGAATTGGCTAGATCGGAGAAATTTTGACAACAAACCAACATTGATACTTTTTGTCACAAGTTTTAAAGTTGTTGGTCTAATTGAGCTGAATATTGTAATTTTCAAGCCTTTCTACCCAAAAATATAATGTTTCAATTGCTCAAATTCCGGTTCTAACCCTCCAGATCTTCCTAAATTTGTAAAGATCCGTTGAGAATTCGCATGTGTACAGCATTTCCAGATAGTCTGCTTCTTGGGCAGTTGCATGTTGTTTTTGGCGCGCTGTTTACTTTCTTTCCCTGCACACTTATTGAAAAATGCAGATGGCGCAGCAGATTCCACTAGTGGACATTCTTTTTCCTTGGATTTTTACTCGAGACAATTTCAAATTCTGGATTAAAGTGACCCACATTTGGCCTGCTGATAGTACCGGGAGGGATACGAATTCTTCATCCGATGTTGATATCCCAGCCATTAGGTCAGGCCAGTTTGAAGGGTCAGGTCAGGCCAGAAAACTGGTACAAAGGTATTCCTAATAGTGCACACAGTGCCCCTATAACATTGTGTAAAAATAGTCATAATTGAACTCACATCACCAGATATTTCTTGCACTTTTAATATAAAATAAAATGTATATTTACAAATTTTATATTGTTGGTTATATATTTAGTTAAGATTTTATTAGATAAATAAAGAAATAATAAATAAACATATTTGAAAAATATAATGAAACAAAACGTTTTGAAATTTAACAAGGTAATATTGGCTGCCGCCAATAGATGCGCGGCCTTGAAACTTGCAGGTTTTCATGTTTCATTTAGCCTATATTTCAATATCAATTTTTAATATAATATGAAATGAATGATGTTCTTCTGAATTTTCTTGTGAAAAATTGATTTCTGAGGTGTTTAATTAATAAAATTATACTATTAATATAATTAAATTCACTTTTTCGAAATATTTTCGAATTTCGAGGCCCCAATTTTCGAGGTTTTTTGACAATAAATCAAGAAGGAATCAAAATTACGCCCAGCGCAAAAAAACGTCCTGAGCCACCACCCAGACAGACCTTCATGCAAACTTTCAGCCAATTTCGTTGAAAAACCAAGGAGTACGGGCTGCGCTACCACACACATATATATATATGCGGACAGACGGACGAAAAATGGGGTAACTGTTAAAGCGGGCCTTGGCCGCGCAAAAATACAAAGCACATTTATTGCCGAACTAACAAATGTTTGAGAAATTTTATTGGCTTATACTCAAGGCAATGGGACGCTCAGGGTTTTTTAGGAGAAGAAAGGTTCACTTTTGGTCTACCGAAGGTATCAGTTACTTTCTCCAATTAAAATACACAAAAATTAAAATGAATGCCTTAGAAGGATTTGATCGCTTAATCCACTACACCACAGGTGTATTTGGCTCTTTTGTTTAACTGAATAGTTACGAATGAAAAAATATCAGGCCCAAGAACACATGGGAAGGGGGTTGGGTTGAAGAAATGAATGCCGACTATCGTCCATTGAACATATACGGAGGAGTAGTAGGAGGAGGAGAAAGAGTTCGAACAAATGGTGTTTAACAAATTTCTCTACGATTCTGTGACTTTTCATCTAATTTTCGCTCTAATTGTTTTATGCATTGTAATGTTTCAGTAAAACATTTATTAAAAAGATACGTTTAAGCAACTACATATATTAATTACACAAAGCACACATGAACTATGAGGGAAAATAATGATAGAAGGAGTAGCACCTAGTAAAATGATTAGTGTTCAGGAGTATTTGAGGCTGTAAGAATTATATCCAAGGATCCATCAGGCTTGCGATTATCAAAAACATAATGTATTTTTCTATGCTATAACATCGGCGGTGTTTTAGGATCAGGAAAAGCAGAATATCAAAGTTCCCACATGGAAATATTAAAGCTTGGCCTAAATTTTTCAGCCATTTTTTCGCCTATGCTATAACATAACAGTAATTAGTTCTAGTTTGATGTCACAATATATTCTCGTTGTACAGTATTTACTGTAAAGTTATGTGTTGCTAAATATAGGTAAAATTATTCAATTTTTAAGAAAATCTGGGCGCTGTTGTTGCAAAGTCGAGTTTTGATATTTAAAATTAAAAAATTTTAAGATTGTAAACAACCAAAAATTGGTTTTTTTTAAATAGCTCAGCTGCACTTGATCGTAGAAAGATTAATCAAAAAAATAAATTATTTTTCGTAAAGACGATTCGAATGGTGTCATCAAAAAAATTGGTTAAGAAGAAAATGAGTTATGGGCCTGAGTTAAAATGTTGCTCATTTTTTGAGACTCTCAAAAATTTGTCAAAATTCGATTCTTGAAATTTCGAACGCTCGAAGACCACGAAAATGTATTAGAATTGTGTTTAGTTTCAAAAAAGATATAAAATAGGGGGTGAGCAATTTTGTGCAACCAACTTTTGAACCAGTCTCAATAAAGCTCTCTTAAACTGGCATCAAAGATCCAGTTTCAATGTAAACCAGCCAGCTGCGTTTGATTTTTGAAGTGGACTGATGGAAAACTAAAAAAGAACGACTGAGATGGGAGAGGGCTATGTCGATCCATGGTCAGAGGACCAAAGTCCACTGCTGGAGCAGGTGAAGATCATCACGGCTCCCGTGCCAGTGGACAGTCGATGACCTGTCAAAACAGAACAGCTTAGCCTAGTTCAATTGCAAAATAGGAAGCTCAACCAGCATCGCAGCTGAGGGCTGCAGTACTCATGTAGGGCACTGGATTTGTCGGCGTGGTTTGCCCATTGACGATAGTGAAAGAGGCGCAGTGGGGCTGGCAGGAGAGGAGGTCCTCAGGCCTGCCATCCCAGGTGGCTGAAACCACGCAGGAAAAGCTCTGATGGGAAGCGATTTCGCCGCTCGCCGTGAGAACGAGGCTGAAGCCTGAGTTGCAGCTAAGCTGTACATGCTCACCCGGCGGCGTTTCTGGCAGCCCGCTGCTGTCCGCGTAGTCAATTGGAGGGCAATCTGTAGCAAGAGGTCAAGGAGGGGAGGAAGATGGAGGTGGGAAGGAGCAGGTAAGAAACTGAGAACACAGCTGGGCAAACTGAGAACACAGCTGGAGTCCCAGGTGCCGTCGGGGCGGCAGAGGAAGGAGTGGGAGAGGGTGCGGGTGCTGGGGGAGAAGCCGGGGCTGCAGCCCAGGCCTGGCGCTAGAGCCGGGGACCAGGGGGCTGCCTGAGTAGGTGAGGAGCCCATTGGGTGGACCCGCTCAGCTCCTCGCAGGTGACTTCAAGTGCTTAGCTTTGGAAGAGGAGAATAGGTGAGTAGGGGAGGAGAAGAAGGACTTAGCTGGCAGGCGACGGTGGAGGGCTGTGGGTCCCAGCCGGTCTGCCCGCAGGTGAGGCTGAGGCTGGTGCCAGGGGCTACACCACCGTACGGTCGATAGCCGGACAAGCAGGTAATGATCGCTCTTCCATGGTACTTGATGGGGCGTGTCGGTGTCACCAGCCCATTGGGAAGGCTGAGACCGGGACAGTCTGTCGGTGAGAGATTAGAATTGTGAGTAGGGAAAGAGGGCTGTAAAAAAGGGAGAAGAGACGAGATATGCAGGTGTATGCATGTTGCGGGTAGAGAGCCCAGGTGCCCTGAGGGATACAGGCGATTGTGATCATGCCTGAGAAGATCTTCCCGCTAGCAGCCTCAACGAGACTGAACCCTGCATCACAGCTCAGACTGGCTGATGACCCCGCAGTTGTGGCTGCCAGTTCTGGGCTGTGCTCTAGCAATGCCGCTGGACACTCTGACAACTGAGCAGATTACAGAATTGCAATCAATATAGGTTGTAAACCAAACCCTGGCAATGCGGAAAATTCGAGTACCCATTCTCACATTCAACCATTGTTTGCTCGCAGCAAAGGCTAAAACACAACATACATATATAAAAACGCAATATTGCACTGTTAGGGCAAAGGAGCCCAATATTTTTTCTAATTCTATTTCTAGTGGCTGTGTTACGTAAATTCATTTTGATAAACTTAGGATGCGCAAGAACAGTACTAATTGTTCTTGGTACTATCAGCACAGTGATTGAACTTTTAATTAAGTACCTCAACTTGCCGTTTTGAATTTGCTTGCTCAAGGAAAGGCAGAGATGCTCAGCAAGTTTGGCCATTTCTGCAAAGCTACAGATCTGGTTAAATAATTTTAGCATGCCTAATACAATGCAGGAAAACAGTTTAGCTCTTGCTCTTATTTCTATGTTCTGGTTGATGATAAAAAAGGATATCCGCATTTTTTGATGGTAATAGTTTGGGGTCGCTGTGATATGCTTGATCCAAGGGAACACATACTGCCAATGTTGGGGCACCAAGCTTGCTTTCCACTCCAAACGCAAGGTTTGCCTACCCTCTGTCAATTGATTCTTTTAGTTACAGAATGATTTAGGTTAATAAAATTAAAATACCTTAATTGGGCATTGTTGCAGCGTGGACCTTCCATGAAAAAAAGAATGAAAAGTAATTTAATGAGGTGAGAAATCGCCATTGCTGAGTTTAATCCAATATAGAGCCAAGTGGTATGTATTTGACGCAATGTTTTTGTTTTGAATTTGTGCGCTAGTATGCATGGCGCAATTTTGAATGAAACGTCTTCACTTCAATTGAGCTCTTGGATTAGGTTGCGATTAGCATGTGAAATTTTTTGCATGTGAAATGTGATTAGTATGTGAAATATTTTTGCGATTAGCTTGTAATCCTGGTTGAAATTTGATAGCATATAGAATACATTTAAGAGAAATTCCTTTAGCGACATGAAACATAACTGGAAGCATTAGAAAAAATCGGCTTAAAAATCAACTCATTTTTCAAAAAATGCACAATTAATCAATCCATAGTTAAGACACAAGAAAAAAGCTGAAAAAAGCGTCGCAAGAGTAAGGTGCATCAGCTGAGCTGATGGCTGAAGTCTTGCTAGCAGTTGTCGGAATGGGCACTGAGACTGTTGCGGATTTCGGTGACGGTGATGTGGAAGGCTTCCACAGCGTCCACGAGCGCATTCAATCCCGCCGGCACAGGGCCTTCGAACTGCCTCCTTGCCGATTTGAGGATTTCATCCTACAAATGATATCTTATTTTAATTTTTTTCCTATGCTTTAAATTCCATTACGTTTACACATTTGCCATGGAATAATTAGAATAGGTTTTTATGCAATTTTAGAGAGCTTTAAATGTGACTGAAAACCCCTATTTTTAATTTTTTATCTAAAAAGTAGTAAAAATGTGAACTTGCCTTTTCGGGTAGAGCAGATAGACATGAGGGTTGGCTGTGCTCCTCGGCAGTTGTTGTAGGCGGCGAAACCGACGATGGTCTTCTCCACTTCCAACACCAAGTCAGCGAACAATCTGGCTCTGCTGTCAGGAAAAGTGAGATAGTCCCGACGTGGAAAGCCATGCTTTTTGACCGTGGAGCGGCCCGAAGGGCCGCTCCGCGGTCTATAGAGGTTACTAAACTTTTGTCCTCATATATATATATATATATATCTGTATCTGGAAATGCTGGGAACGGGCGAATTCTCAACGGATCTTGACAAACTTTTTTTTTCCTGAAAGGTAATGATATTTTAGGAAGATCTGGAGGGGTGGAACCGGTTTCCGAGCATTTGAAACATTACTTTTTTGGGTAGAAAGGTTGAAATTTTGGGTATGCTGTAAAATGCTCAATTCTTAACGGATTTTGACAAACTTTTTTTTTCCTGAAAGGTAATGATATTTTAGGAAGATCTGGAGGGGTGGAACCGGTTTCCGAGCATTTGAAACATTACTTTTTTGGGTAGAAAGGTTGAACTTTTGGGTATGCTGTAAAATGCTCAATTCTCAACGGATTTTGACAAACTTTTTTTTCCTGAAAGGTAATGATATTTTAGGAAGATCTGGAGGGGTGGAACCGGTTTCCGAGCATTTGAAACATTACTTTTTTGGGTAGAAAGGTTGAAATTTTGGGTATGCTGTAAAATGCTCAATTCTTAACGGATTTTGACAAACTTTTTTTTCCCTGAAAGGTAATGATATTTTAAGAAGATCTGGAGGGGTGGAACCGGTTTCCGAGCATTTGAAACATTACTTTTTTGGGTAGAAAGGTTGAACTTTCGGGTATGCTGTAAAATGCTCAATTCTCAACGGATTTTGACAAACATTTTTTTTTCCTGAAAGGTAATGATATTTTAGGAAGATCTGGAGGGGTGGAACCGGTTTCCGAGCATTTGAAACATTACTTTTTTGGGTAGAAAGGTTGAAATTTTGGGTATGCTGTAAAATGCTCAATTCTTAACGGATTTTGACAAACTTTTTTTTCCTGAAAGGTAATGATATTTTAGGAAGATCTGGAGGGGTGGAACCGGTTTCCGAGCATTTGAAACATTACTTTTTTGGGTAGAAAGGTTGAACTTTTGGGTATGCTGTAAAATGCTCAATTCTCAACGGATTTTGACAAACTTTTTTTTTCCTGAAAGGTAATGATATTTTAGGAAGATCTGGAGGGGTGGAACCGGTTTCCGAGCATTTAAAACATTACTTTTTTTGGGTAAAAAGGTTGAACTTTTGGGTATGCTGTAAAATGCTCAATTCTCAACGGATTTTGATAAACTTTTTTTTCCTGAAAGGTAATGATATTTTAGGAAGATCTGGAGGGGTGGAACCGGGTTCTGAACATTTGAAACATTACTTTTTTGGGTAGAAATGTTGAAAAATGGGGTATGTTGATAAATGGCGAATTCTCAACGGATTTACACAAACTTTTTTTTGCTTAAAGGTTATAAAATTTTAGGGATATCTGGAGAGGTGGAACAAGTCCCGGAGCATTTGAAACATTACTTTTTTGGGTAGAAAGGTTGAAAAATGGCGTATGTTGAGAGCTCCGCGGTCACCTATTGCGCTCTGCGCCATATACTTGTTGTACTGCAAAGTGGTTGCACCTTATATATGGAATGAGGTAAATATGGAAATGAGGTAACGAGGTTGAGGAGGATTTGTGAATCGTTGTTGCTTTTCTCGGATTCCAGCTGCTTCATCGTACAAACCTCCGTCATAAAGTCATTCACAGCTTTCACCTGCATGTTGTTGGTTTATGGTTAAGTATTGCTTCAAGCACCTCGACAAGTAAAAACCTCGACTAGTTCCTTGATCAGAGACCACGTAGTCTGCGATGTCCAGTGCTTGCTGGCCTTTATTTGAATTGCTCGGTGTCGAGCCTCGCTGTCCATTGGCACAAGCTTTGAGAAGCCACTCACTCCGCCTTCTACATAAGAATCATAAATACTGGAAGTCATTTTTCGCTACGTTCCTTTCTTTGCATGTAACCTCTGCCTTTGATTTCAGTTGCTTTGCGCAGGCAACCGTTTGCTCCACAGGCTTTGCCAGTTTTCGTACAAGCAAGTGCACTAAGCCGCTAATACGGGTGAAGGAAAATGCTTTGACATTAACAACTTAGCATTTACCAAAACCCTGAGGAAGACTTGGAAAAAATGAATTTGCAATTGGTAATACTTGTTCCTGTAGCTTAAGTGTTTGGCTTGGAAATGAGGCCGCGCATCTTGGCGACAGCCGAGAACACCTTGTTACGTCTATAAAAATAATTAAAAATATTATTGTTTATTTTCGAAGAAAATTATCACGATAAGGAAACATAATAAAATACTAAACAAAAGACCATGATCAGATAAGCCAACCCACGCGGGCACCATGCCATGCAGTCACCACACCACAGTCAGTACAGGCCGGGAGGTTAGCCTGATTCATCAGGTTGAATCCAACTCTTGTTAGAATTTAATTTGGATCGCTGACTTTATCTGGAGTAAGACGGAGTAGACCACATTTTTTCAACGGCCGAAGGCTAACTGCCGCGTAAGTCAAATCATTCAGAGCTCCGGAGGAAGAAGAGCATGGGTGCGGAGGCCACGGAACATAGCCTAGCATGCGAAGTATGCTAGGTGAATCGTAGGGGTCATAGCTGTTATCCCATTGTTCATTCTACATTCCGCATATATATCATTAATTACTGTCAGAGACCATATTATGTGTTATGATTATTTTGCTCAACATTCTCACCCTGAAACTAAACACAATATTCGTGTTTGATTGCATCTGATGGCTACTAGACATGCATATGAGTAGGATTAAATTTTCTTAACTGCAGACCAACAGGGAAGGACAGTATAATGGAATGGATTTAACAGATTGACTAGCCTCGTCCTCATCATAACATCAGGCTATCTCAAGCTCAGGGCCATTCTCCTGTTAAATTTTGGTTTGATTGACGAGGACAATATATGGTCACCATAAAACTTTAGTTTCTTGATGGCCGCGAACCGATTGGTGGCAGCCAATAATAAATTGTTGTTTTAATTTTTTTTGAATTTATGAATTTACTTTAATTCCACGAATTTACCTTTATTCTATTATTTGAAAATATGAAAAGCAAATTTGTTAAATAGGGAGTCATCATAAAACAACAAGTATATGGCGCAAAGCGCAATAGGTGACCGCGGAGCGCTTAGTTCTGTGGTTTCTCCACCATTTTCAGAAGTAAGCACAGATTTGGAATCGTTATATACGACTTGTGAACAAAAAACTCAAGTGTTCTGTTCAATTATCAGCCATTCAGCTGCTACTAATATTGATGCTATTGTCATGTGTGAAAGTTTGTCACTCAAGAGGGCAAGTCTGTGGTTTCTCAACGATTTTCAAAAGTAAGCACAGATTTGGAATCGTTATATACGACTTGTGAACAAAAGAAAACTCAAGTGTTCTGTTCAATTATCAGCCATTCAGCTGCTACTAATATTGATGCTATTGTCATGCATGAAAGTTTGTCACTCAAGAGGGCAAGTCTGTGGTTTCTCAACGATTTTCAAATATAAGCACAGATTTGGAATCGTTATATACGACTTGTGAACAAAAAAACTCAAGTGTTCTGTTCAATTATCAGCCGTTCAGCTGCTACTAATTATTGATGCTATTGTCATGCATGAAAGTTTGTCACTCAAGAGGGCAAATCTGTGGTTTCTCAACCATTTTCAAAAGTAAGCACAGATTTGGAAACGTTATATACGACTTGTGAACAAAAAAACTCAAGTGTTCTGTTCAATTATCAGCCGTTCAGCTGCTACTAATTATTGATGCTATTGTCATGCGTGAAAGTTTGTCACTCAAGAGGGCAAGTCTGTGGTTTCTCAACCATTTTCAAAAGTAAGCACAGATTTAGAATCGTTATATACAACTTGTGAACAAAAAAACTCAAGTTGTCTGTGCAATTCTCAAGATTACAGGTGCTACAGCGCAAAAACTGTATATTGCAATGTTTAAACCATTCTACCCAAAAAAGTAATGTTTCAAATGCTCGCAAACCGGTTCCACCCCTCCAGATCTTCTTATTATTTTGATACCTTTCAGGAAAAAAAAAGTTTGTCAAGATCCGTTGAGAATTCGGTCAGGAACAACACTTCCAGGAACATATACACATATATATATGAGGACAAAAGTTTAGTAACCTCTATAGACCGCGGAGCGGCCCTTCGGGCCGCTCCGCGGTCAAAATGGGACAATGTTTAAAGAAATTAAATTGCTGCCAGAAGAAACGATCACTTGCTGCAGGAAAATATTCTAAACAAGAAATAATTCCAAATTTAAAAACTGTTGAAAAATGCACCACTTTAAAGCCTTCTATGCATGATAATCAAACACTGTCCTGTTCAAGACATACATAAATTATTCCAGAAGTACCATCTGCCATTGAATTGTGCCTTTCTTACCGTGGTCAGAGAATTCCAATGCACCTATTTAACACTGATTCAATTGTGTCTGGTCTATCAGAATCTGAAATTCAGCCTAATAAAATAGAGCACATTTATGCATGGAATTTTTCTGTAGACTCTCTGGCCAAGAAAACTAACACGATTCATGGAAAAAATAAGAAAAAGCTACTAAACCATAGAGACAATCCTTCTCTGGAATCTCTTCAACGCCAAATAAAATAGCTCAACATTATACTTAATATATTTATTTTAGATATAAAATGTTGTATTTTCTCAAGTTCAGCCAATGAAAATTGCTTTCTTTCAGCAAAATGTGATTTTAAATAACTTTGATGCTTAGGTCATTTGATACTCATATTTTATTAAAAAAAATTATTTTCAATGCAGTGCTGTGAAGTAATATGTTAATTCTATCCAAATTGTAAGCACAGTAGTGATATAGTCACAAATATTTAAACGTTTCGAAGATTAAACTTCTTCATCAGTAAAATAGATTTCTGACACTTGTCAGAGCGAACATTATAATAACTATTAAAAATTAAGCAAAGAAAAACATAGGAAATAGATGTTATTATTCAAAATTTTTAATAATATGCCAAGTTTAAGTTACTGCACGGAAAACACATATGGATGCATTGAGACAGGAGGATTGAAACAGTATTTCAGACAGAAAAAAGGCCTTCCAATGGGTGCCTCACACAGTGGTCCACTTGCTGACATATACCTAGAACATTGGGAATCAAACATTAAGCAAGAAGCAAGGGAGCATAACATTATAATACACTGCTACGGACAGAT
>JASANA010003264.1:0-45180 GCA_030248095.1 Ptycholaimellus sp. GST1_10 | reverse complement strand
GTAGGAATTTTTGAGACCGTTTTTAAAATCATATTTTCATCATGAATCCGCATTCGAGAAAAAGGAAGAAGAAGAAACAGGTCGTCTCACCTCGTCCTGCATGATTGGCGCAGCGAAGAACTGGAGTGTGAGTAAGTGTCAGTATCAGTAAATGTCACGAATGATTCAGAATCAGAGGCAGCAGTTGGAGTGAAGTGTATTTAGATTGTCGTATTTAGAGTGAAGTGCAGCTGTCTAGTGTGAGGCAGCGGCGAGATCGGTGGGAGCCAGCTCCTCCTG
This sequence comes from Ptycholaimellus sp. GST1_10, assembly GCA_030248095.1. Taxonomy (NCBI): domain Eukaryota; kingdom Metazoa; phylum Nematoda; class Chromadorea; order Chromadorida; family Chromadoridae; genus Ptycholaimellus; species Ptycholaimellus sp. GST1_10. Next base: position 44,901 of record JASANA010003264.1, on the reverse strand, counting down.
CTGCAGGTCGTGCAGGGCGAAGGCGAGCTGGTCTCGCTTGGAGCTCAGCGAAGCGTCGGAGACTGCCAGGTCGTGGCGGCCTCTTCCTCGGCGGCGGCGACTGCCTCGTGCACGTAGCTGAAGTCGTTGAGGATCAGGAACTGCTTCAGGTCGCCCATCAGCTTTCGAATCCCTTCCACTGCTCGAGCCTCAAACTTCTCACTGTCTTTTCTGCCTCTCTTTAGAGGGTGTGATAAAGGGCCAGAACCATATTGGCAGCCCGCACCTCCATCTCATACTGCTCCGAGGCGTAGCTGACCACCCGACTGACCTGCTTGTTCGGCTCCGTCTCTACCTGGCAATTGGGGGCAGTGGATGAGTAGTGGGAGTTGGCGGCGAAGTGGAAAGGGACGTTGGCCAGGTGGATGATTTCGCGAAAGTTGTCGGTGAGAGAGCGGATGTTGGTGCGCAGACGGCTGCGGTACTTCCTGGAGGACGACGGACTTGGGCTGGGCTGGCCCCGCCTTGCTCATGCCTGGCCCCCGAGCATCGATTCCTGGCTAGCTAGTCTGCTTCTGCAAGCTTCTACTCTATCGGTTTCATTCAACGAGTCGATAAAATAGCTAAAATTAACATATTTCAAATACAATGAAAACGGAAACTTTAAAGATTGAAGGTTCAAATGAAATGTAAAGAAAAACCATGTGGGTTTTGATTCTGTCAGTGCTCCGTTTGTTCGGCTTAACGGAGGCCAGCAAATGTCCTTTCAAGGTCACTTCATGGCTTCTAGACAACAGTGATTGAGAATAAAATGTTCTAGGAAAAGTTGACGGCTGAAATCTCGCAGAACATTAGCGGTCAGGGCTTCCATCGTCATTGGCACATCTCATTCAAGCTCACAGCATTGGAAAGGTTATTGGGCTGGCGCGAACGGAGCTTTAGCGGAGTGTCAGCGCCCAGCCCCTCTTTTCGACCCAGGTGTACGTTTTTGGGGTTATTGCTAGATCTTAAAATTGATAAGGATTTTGTGCTTCATAGAAACGTCCAATTGTTCTGATTCTTTTTGCATTGGAAAAAGCAGCATCGAATTGACCAAAACTCGCGAGAAATCATCAAAAATTAGCAGAATTCGTGAGAAATTCACTAAAAACCATTTGTCCGAACTCCTCCTTCTCCTTCTCCTTCTTCTCCTTCTTCTTCTCCGCATCTATTCAATGGACGATAGTAGGTATATCTGGTACCATCGGCAGGCCAAAAGTGGGTCTCTTTTCTCCAAAATTTGCAATTGACTCGAGTAAAAAGTAAAGGAAATACATTTTATACTAGTGGAATCTGCTGCTTGGACAGTTGCATTTTGTTTTTGGCGCGCAGTTCAGTGTCTCTTTCCATGCGCGCCCAAAAACAAAATGCAGATGCCGCAGCATATTCCACTAGTATAAAATGTATTTCCTTTACTTTTTACTCGAGTCAATTGCAAATTTTGGAGAAAAGAGACCCACTTTTGGCCTGCCGATGGTACCAGATATTTCTTCCACTTTTAATATAGTATAAAATTTATAAATACAAATTTTATAATGTTGGTTACATATTTAACTAATATTTTATTGGATAAAAAAAAATAATAAACAAAAACTTTAAAAAAAATTCAAATCGGAAATTACAATGCAAATCTATTGGCAAACAAATATTTTTGAGAAATTTTCTTAGATTATGTTTAGGAGAATCGTTTTTTGGGAAAATAGAGCTTTACATTAGGCCTTCCGATGATACCAGTTGTCATCTCAACTTTAAACAGACAAAAACAAAAAAGAACGCTTGAGAAGGATTCAAACCTGCCAGGTTCATTCATCTGACCAATCGCGTACACCACTACACCACTGAGGCATATGCCACCTTTGCCCAACTTCAGATTTATCAATAAATGACTACATGATGAAGCCCAGTGACCGGGGGCAGGGGGCGGGGGGAAGAAATGAATACCTACTATCGTCCATTGAATAGATGCGGAGAAGAAGAAGAAGAAGAAGAAGAAGGAGGAGGAGTAGGAGTTCGGACAAATGGTTTTTTTTTTACAAAATTTACTACAATTCTGCAACTTTTCAGCGATTTCTCGCGAGTTTTGGTCAATTTCATGAAGCTCTTTCCAATGCAAAAAGAATTAGAAAGATTGAAGCTCCCTGTGACGAGCTAGAGCCTTATCAAAATAAAGATCTAGCAATAACCCTCAAAACATACACCTGGGTCGAAAAGAGGGGCTGGGCGCTGACGGTTCGCTTTGCTCCCTCGCGCCAGCCCAATTAATTTCTTCCCCCACTCACCCCCCTCCCCGGGTCCTTGGGCCTTATGTATTAGTTTTTATTCATAAGTCTTCAGTTAAACCAAGATGTATATGCACCAGTGGTGTAGTGGTCTAAGCGATTGAACGGCTCGTTGAATCTGGGAGGTTCGAATCCTTCTTAGGCAATCATTTTTATTTTGGAAATTTTAAGTTGAGAAAACAACTGGTACCATCGGCAGGTCAAAATTAGAGCTTTTTTCCCCAAAAATCGATTGCCCCAAGTATATATCATGAAAATATCATGAAAAATCTATATTAGTTTGCCAATAAATTTGAATTGTATTTTTGATTTTCGAATCTTCTCTTTTCATTATATTTTTTTGTTTTTATTTATTATTTATTTTTTTTATCCAATAATATGTTAATATATTTTCGATTCTTATACGTTTGTTATATTTTTTAATGTGTTTATTTTTATTTATTTATACATTTTATACTATATTAAAAGTGGAAGAAATAACTGGTACCATCGGCAAGCCAAATGTGGGTCTCTTTTCTCCAAATTTTGTAATTGCCTCGAGCAAAAAGTCAAGGAAATACATCTACTACTAGTGGAATCTGCTGCGTCATCTGCATTTTGTTTTTGGGCGCGCATGGAAAGAGACACTAAACTGCGCGCCAAAAACAAAATGCAACTGTCCAAGCAGCAGATTCCACTAGTAGTAGATGTATTTTATTATAGGGGTAGCGGTAATGCATTTTTAGAATTTTTGGCCTGTGCGCTGTCCTTACCCAAATGCCCATTGTTCCAGCTAAAATCGAAAACCCTATTAGAAGAAACGAACAGCAGCACCAAATATCACACCACATTGCTTAACTTTCTTTGCCCAACTTGCAACACTCCAAGCAAACTATTTTCTTGCACCTCTATCCTAAAGCTCAAAATTCACCGTCTTAGCTCCTCATTTCTGCACCAAGACAATCATGCATGAGAAAGCGGATGTTTAGGATGCTGGACTGCAGCGTGGCCTTTGCTCTGAGCATCCCAGCCGGCGCCTATTTAGACTTTGAGGCTCACCGAAGCCTCCACGCTGCCGAGCCACTGCTTCAAAGCCATCCTCAAGATGTGGAGTCCCCAGCACACAAAGCTCGCCCCACCACCGTCCTCTTTCTCTTTGTCCTTTCCTCCTTCTTGTCCATCATCATCCTCCCTACAGGCCCTGCTCTGCAGCCGGCACAGCATCGTGAACAGCTTCGTGTTCGAGCAACAGCTCAGTCTGCCGCTCAATCTCAGGTAGACTGGACAAAGCTGGGAGGAAAAGAGGGGGCGTGAAAAGTGGATGTGCAGGTATCAGGCTGTGTCTGAGGCTGGATCCGCAGCTTCCGTGAGCCTACCAACGCCGGCAATGTATCTCCGCTGCAACTCTGGCCAGCTATCGCGTTCCGCTCTTCAAATCAATCAATCGAATTGAATTCTAAATCTAATTGAGGCTGCCAGGCAATTTTAAGGTTAATCGATATTTATACAGTTTACCACCCAAAAAATTATTATTCAAAGTTTAAAAAAAATTTAAAATAGATTTTTACAAAAAAATTGTTACATAATTTAACTGATACTTGACATTGGCAGACTCCCAGTGCGGCGGCGGAGTGTTGGAGGAGCTGAGCTGCGACTGCGTGAACAGCGAGCCCTGCCCCTCACTTCGAATCCCCATTCCAGCCTCAAGCACCAAACTCACTCTGCCCACCGGCAATGCGTCGCACTTGCTTTTGGTGGCTGGTGGAAGCGCCTTCGCCATCGCCCTGGCCCTTCAGCTCATCTTCCAGGCCCTTCTGCCGGCTAAGAAGAAGCCGTAGCCTAACTCGGCTCGCCGCTTTGCCAATTTTATTGCATTCCTGCTCTCTTGCCATGCTACTTGTAGGGTCATTGCTCTTGATCTCATTTCCATGACTGCATTTTTAAAGGACAGGAAGTCTCGGTAAGGTAAAGGTCGAAAATCCTTGAGCAGGAGACAAATACTCAACTTTGTTTCCCGCTTTATTTCACTCAAGAAATTCACAAGCAAGGGTTTTTAATCTAAAGCTTTCTAACTCAAACATTTCAGCCTTCGCAGAAACGACATCTGACCGCAGATAAACAAACGTAAAATCAAAGCAAGGAACAAATTTCTGAAATTTAATGCTCTCTCTGCGGTTAAATTTCTTTTTCTTCTCAAGCAATTACTTAGATGAATTTACCAGTCACTTTGAAATAAGTTTCCCCCATAACCATGATGCTAGAAAATTCCACCGAATCACTTCCCATACGAGTGGCCTGGACCAGCAACAACGCAGCCCGAACTCGGCTCTATCTCCGCTTCCTCCGCAACGCCTTTTCCCATCTCCTTCTCTCAAACATCTCCTCCTACCACCTCCAACTGGTTGCCTGCTTTTCTTTTCCCCTGCGACACAGAGGCTTTGCAGGTTCCCGCAGTAGGCTACTCTGCCAATGCCTGGGTCAACGATTCCTCAATCATGGCCCTGGTAGCGCAAAGCAAAGCAGACGTGACTCCAATCTACATGAGCCTCACTCCCGACCGTATGGCTTTGGCCCCGCACTCTCGCATCCTTCGACGTCTTCCAGACTACATCTTCTACCGGTTAATTTTGCTGCCACCTACCATCCACCTTGCCCAAATAGAATCTGCGTCATAGCAAACCGCAGCCAGAAGTGGTGATAATGGATGTGTGGAAGCTCTGCCAGCCCATTCTCCTACTTATCAGCCTGGCCCAGCTTGCTTTCCATGCCTTCACCAAGGCTTCGGAGCGATTGACTGGGCAGAGATGCCAAAATCGACGGTTGGCACTGGGCCTTAGTCTCCGTCTGCTGCTGGAGCAGCATGCCTCCTACACCTCTACCCTTTTTAATGCTCCACTCTGCTACGAGGCATACTGCTGCTGTTCTCATTCGTCGCACATTTGCCATCCATGCACCAGGTGGCGGGGATCAAAGGGGCAGAGGACCTTCGTCGGGCCTTGGCCGATGGCAGCTATCGACTGGTCTACGGCTCCCGCGTGTATCCGCGTCTCTTCGCACTGCACCTGACCAAGGCTTTCCATTCATTCAATTGAGGGCTGGGAAATGTTTCACCGATGAGACTTGCAGGAGCCGATTCACTTGAAGTGGGGAGGTGCAGGAGTGGTTGACAATTTCTTGCGCCTGGAAAAGGCTTGGCCGAAGGAGCGTCTGGTTCTCGTCGCCACCAATGAAGGGCTCCCGGCCTACGCACAACGGAACTGCGACTATGCGGCAGTGGCGGAGTATGCCTGGCGTACCGGCGACTACGTCTTCTACCATCATCCCCTTTTCAAGGCTCACTTTCCCTCACATTTGGAAGCCTCTCCTTTTTTCATTTGTCTCTTGCAAGGCATGATTTGATTGGGCTTGCAGCGCAATCTGCGGAAGATAACGCGAGCAGAAGCAGCCCTGGTGCAGGCAGAGTCGGATCGGATATTTGGGAAACCCTCTCCCGCGCAGTGTTTTGGGTTTGTAAGCGACAGAAGAACATGGCATAATCGAAGCAATGCCTCTAAGGGTAGCGAGAGCGGAACATTTGTTGCTGAAGCAGCTGGATGGAGCTTTCCGATTGATTGCTGCTGCTTATATTACTTGCATTCTCCTTTTCATCGCCGATGTTGCGCTGGGCTGTATTTTACGTTGTCATTTTGTCATTATATTACGTTGTTTTTGCGCGGCCGACGGCCGCCTGCCGCGGAGGGCAGGGCAGTCAGAGCTCCGGAGGCCGTAGGGCATGGGTGCGAAGGCCCCGGAGCGTAGCCTGGCATGCGAAGCATGCTAGGCGAAGCGTAGGGGCCGTAGCACCCGTGCCCGGAGGCCGGAGGAGCTCTGGCGCCCTGCCCGAAGCGGCGGGCGGCCAAGGCCAGCTTAAGCAGTTACCCCATTTTTGCGTCCGTCTTTCCGCATATATATATATATATATATATATATATATATATATATATATATATATATATATATATATATATATATATATATATATATATATATATATATAAAAAAAATATGTGTGTCCCTGTCGCGCTCGTACTCCGCAGTTTTTCAACGAAATTGGCTGATTTTTTGCATGAAGGTCCACCTAGGTGGTGGCTCGGGACCATTTTTTGCGCTTGCCGTAATTTTGCGTTTTTCTCGCAAAACCTAAATTTTTGATGTTTCAAAATACGAAAAATCATAAATCACTGGTTTTTCAATGAAATTTGCTGAATTTTTGCAAGTACGTCCGGCAAAGTAATATCTTGAAGCTGGCAAAAGGAATTTTTGAAATATTTGTTATTTATCGATTTATTGTCAAAAACCCAAAATCTTGATGTTTCGAAAATTTGAACATGCATAAGTCTATAGTTTTTCAATGAAATTAGCTGATTTTTGGAATGTACGTCCGGGATAGTAATATCTTGAAGCTGGTGAGAGAAATATTTGAAATTTTTAGTATTACTCGATTTATGGTCAAAAACCAAAAATCTTGATGTTTCAAAAATTTGAACATGTATAATTCATGGTTTTTCATTTTGATCGGTTGAATTTTGCCATAAATTTTCATCTAGGGGGTGTCTTGAGGTGAGGCCGCGCATCTTGGCAACAGCCGAGAACACCTTGTTGGCTTTCACAGTAGCTGAAAAACCAACCCCCTACTCTTGGCTGATTTTCGCAAACTTTAAAAAAACTATTGTTTAAAGATCAATATGAAAAGCAGTACTGCTTTTCATTTGGATACTTGGATTGGATAGTATGCATTGTCTTTTGCTCCAACATAACAGGTTTAAAAGGTGTTTTATTTTTGTATTCATTTCTTTTTTCGACGTTCCATATTAACTTGAACAAAACTGTACTGAACCTTAAGAGACATCTATCAAATTATCACAGCAGCATCATCAGCCTGAACAGGTGCAGGCAGCTTCCTCACAAATCTCAACAGAGCCAAGAGACCTGCCGGCGTCATTCCTTCAATCACTCACAATCAATCTATTATCCGCCTCATTTACCTCATCGACAGTTCTTGCGCATATATACCAGTAATTAGTTTTATTGAACTTAGACGCCACTGAAAGACACAAAAAGGAAACCGGGAATTCGAGAAGCGGCTCCAAGGGTAACCGGGCGTGCTTCGGCCAGGCTCTCGCGGCACTCCATTGAGAGAGTGCTTAGGCCTGGATGAGTATTAGGTAAGTAGGGGAGTAGGTAAGGAAAGAAAGAACTCATGTAGTCGAGCTGGTCGGGTAGGCTGAGGGCGGCCTGTCGACGCACTTCTTCCATCTGGCGCTGCAGCATGAGGTTGAGGCCGGCATAGCGAGCCCTGGCCCACACCCGCTCTGCTGCCCAGTCATGGCAGGGCCACTGTGGTGCTTTGTAGCCCACTGGCTCGCCTCAATCATCCTTTTTTGAGTCATTAATATTGTTAAGAATCTTATAAGCCTGAAGTTTGCAGGTTCTTCGAATTTTATTTACCACGTTATTCTTTTCCCAATTTTCATAGACACGAATATTTTGTCATAGAGTCTGGGAGTGGAGGAATGCATGCTGGACCAGAGTCGTGCCTGGTGGCAGCAAGAATTCGCTCCATGCGTAGGTCGTGGTTGGCGCTGAGGCCGAGGGCGGAGACGAGGCTGTCGTTGGCTACCATCCGCTCCTCGAGTTCCGGTAGCCGCTTCAAGCCCCCTCCCTTTCTCCAACGTTTATTAAAACTGGATGTCAAACCTGCGTCCATTCCTTCTGCGTGAGCTTGACCCTCTTTAGGTGGCTGTCCAAGGCTGTGGCGGCTTCTTTCAAGGCTTGGAAGCGAGTCCATCTGGCATCGCCAATCAAGCCTGCCTTTAATTGCTTTTTAATACATTATACTTTATCTCAATGGTCCTTCGCCCATATGTCAATCATCTTATCAATGGTTGCACCATGGAGACTATATTGACATACTATATAATGGAGTGGGCAGGAAGGGTTTAAAGAAAGGGGGGCACGGATGACGGTTGGAAAATAAATTTGGAAGTGACTTTACGTTTTGACCTTGTTCTCAGTCATTCCGATGTCTTTTTGGGTGCAGTTTTTTGCTAAAACTGCCGAAGGACCTGAATCGTTCAGAAATGTAGCTCACTTTGCGCAAGACTGGCTAGGTAATTTACAGCAGTCCCGGAAATGCTCCGGCAGGTTTATGGGTCTACTCATAAACTAATGTTTCAGGTTTTAATAACTTATTATACATGCTATGGGTATATTTCTTAGTGAACGGTTGATTCTATGGAACTGAATGATGAGAACTTTTTCGTCCATGGTTGCAGTAAAACATTGCTTTGTTGTTGCTTGATTCAATTGGCACAAACCTGATCGTGAAGGCATGATCTGCGCAATTCATTGAAAAAACCAAGCAGAAAAACAATTGAACACAGTCAGATAGGACAAGAAATGGAAGGGGAAGACACCTGTGAGGAGTGTGGGCAGGATGTGGTAGTAGCGGTTGGCGGCAGGGGGAAAACTGGTGTCCCGGCGTTGGAGTGCACTTGTAAGGTGGCCACAAGCAATAGTTTATTCATTAGTATAATATGCAATAGAAAATACGTAATAGCAACGAATATTAATTGCTCATTTAATCCATATTTCAGGAATTAATAACTTTAATAACTTTTAACATTGTAAACAAGGGTGGCAACCGTCATCAAGGTCAAATGTAGGCAAAATGGGTTCCTGCCCAGTCTATGATATGGAAGCTCAATATACAGTCTATGGTTGCACAGACATCAAGACTCGTTTCAGAATTCATTCAATGATCAAATGCTGTAAGTTAAACCAACTAAGGTTTATGAAGATCAATTTTTGAAACAATTAGTCAAATGTGTGGAAAATGAAACCTTCCTCCCTAGCGGCGTGAGTCGTTTGTCAGCGTTCTCAGGGCGGAGGGCGAGGCGAAACTCGGCCCTGGAGGTGAACATGCGGTAGGCCGTCTCCTTCGTCCCCAGCGTCGTCAGATCATCCACCATCACTCCCATGTACGACCTCAACTCCCACTCCTCCACCCACCACTCTTCCTTCCAACCACCCATCTCTAACGTCGTCCGATCCACCTGCAGTCCCGGCGAGCCCACTACTGGAGCAGCTGCGTTGCATCCTGGGTAGTTTTGGAATGATGCAATTGGTTGATAGGAGGGGAGTGGTAACCTGCGAGTACGCCCTGCGCTGCAGCCTCTTCATAGCCCGTGGTTCCGTTTATTTGACCGGCTAGGAACAGTCCGCCAACCACCTAACTTCGCAACGTTGCAGTGAATGAGACTAGATGAGATGGATGGGTCCAGACCTTGGTCTCCAGCGTGGGCTTCAGCTGACGAGGGTCTACAAAGTCGTACTGCACGCCGTAGCCTGCCTGCACCATCTCCGCCTGCGGTAGAGGGCAACCAGTCATTCAACATTTCAATTCAATTGGTCAAAAATAGACTTAGTGTGGAAGGTCAAAGAAAATTTGGCATGCTGGACCTTTTCTAGGCCAGGGATGGTATGGAGGACTTTGAGCTGAAGCTCTGTGGGCAGAGTCATGCTGATGCCAGCTGGGTAGATCACGTCACTGTCTAAGCCCTCAGGCTCAAGCCACACCTGAACTTGACTTCCATTCAAATTCAACTTCAACTCCAACAGTGGGCCACACGTGATGACTGCGGTTGGCGAACCGCTCCACCTTGGACTCCAAGGAAGGGCAGTAGCGAGGTCCGCTTACCTGAAGTTTGTGCCTTTTTATCCATTTCAAGTCTTCAGATGGAATAAAAAACATCTTGTGAGACGTGTAGATTGTCCAGAGCCCCAGCTTGAACAATAGGCACCATCTCCGGGGTGGTATGCGTGAGGAAGCAGGGGACCTAGAGCCAACTGGTTATTCGACTACTGACTTGTTTTGATTAAATTTACCTGCTCTTCGGGATCAATGAGTACCCGGTCGTGGAGGAAGGAGAAAGGAATGGGCGGGAGATCGCCGTCATGCTGCTCCAAGCCTTCGAAATTTATGCTGCTTCTGGCTATCCTGCAACAAATTTTCATCCCACGGCAATCATTTTCCCAGCTCCGATAAGTTGATCAGAAGGGTTTCAAATGGTACCTTGGTGGAGTGCCAGTCTTGAGACGGGCAAGGCGAAAACCAAGCCTATCCAATGTCAGGGAGAGGCCCACAGAGGCTGCCTCGCCCATTCTCCCTTCAAATATCTTTCACCCTTTCTAAGTGCCTGAAAAGAAGGAGGACTAACCAGCAGGTCGAGACTCTCTGCCCTGGAAGATCATGCCACGGAGGAAGGTTCCAGTGGCTATCACTACTGCACTTGCTTCCAGCTCCTCGCCGCTTCCCAGCCTTACCCCTCGAACCTATTGCCGGATTTTAGATGGATCTTGCTATTTGATAAAGCATTGAACCTCAGCCTTCTGGCCTGGAGTAGGTGAAGGAGATTCTTTGAGCAGCAAATCATCTACTGCACCGACGTGCAACCTTGAGTAGAAAAATTTGAAAATAATTAATGTTTGAAAAGTTTACTGAAAAGGAAACGTTAGATTTGGCGTTCTCTCCATCAGCTCCTTCTGCATAGCCTCCTTGTAGAGCTTGCGATCCACCTGTGCTCGAAGGCCCCATACTGCTTGGCCTTTGCTTCTGTTCAGCACCTAGAAACATTTGCTTCGTCAAATAACAAAATTATTTACCCACCAAAAATTAATTTTAAATTCGCGAAAATAGATAGCTGTTTTCAAAAATTCTTCAAATCGCATAAAAATAAATTTAACCCTAAAATTGATGCCAGCAATGTCGCATAGGCGTGGTGCGAGGCCGTCGAGGGCGTCCAGCTCTCTGAGGAGGTGGCCCTTGCCGATGCCGCCGAAGGAGGGGTTGCAGGACATGGCCCCCACCGCCTCCACCTTCTGCGTCACCAGCACCGTCCTCGCCCCCATTCGAGCAGCAGCCGCCGCTGCCTCGCAGCCCGCGTGGCCCCCGCCCACCACCAGCACGTCCCAGGCCTTATTATGCCTGCCTAGCAGGCTTCGTGTAGGCCGCATCTAAAAGGAACCTTTGTTTGCTGTGAAGAATTCAATTCTAGAGAACAATTCTAGAATTCTAGTTTACAATTCTAGAGAAAGAGTTATTTTGTTGAGATTTTGTGTTCTAAGCAGTCTAAATTGCTACTAAAGTTTGGTTCGATGAACTAAAAAATCAGCCAAAGCTAAGGTTTAGGCGCAGTGGAAAGTAAACGTAAACGGGTTGAACGGTAAATGCAAAAAAAACGTAAAAATTTTCCTGACTTTGAACGTAATTCACTTTGAATGTAAATACACGGATCGATTTCAAAGTGCAAAAAAACGGTACGGAAACGTATTGAAAATGGAAATTTTCCATTTACCAATATCCGTTTATAGCGGCCTAGGCCTGCTGGTGGGTGTGCAGTTTCTATCAAGGTCATTCCCAGGCGTTCCTCCTATTGTGATGTTATGTGATCTCAGCTTTTCTTCCCAGTTCTGTCTGGCACTCCCACAACATGTCTTCCTCTCTCCTCCGAGCTATTTTGGTTGCTCTGGTTCTTGAAATTGGAAATGAACATATCAAACTCAAACTTCCGCTGGAAGAAGTCATCAAGGAAGTGTGGCCAGAGCCAGCGCCAACTGCGCAGTATTGTGTCCCCCTGCCTCTGAGCCTGAATGAGGTTGGCACATTTCCTGCACACTTCCGCATCCATTTTCATCATTGCCTCCCAAAAAATAAACAGTATCAGTAAACGGAACATGGAAACGCAAAAGATGCAATCCAAAAAGCTCCATAAACCCGTGGTAAACGAACGGTAAATCTAACGCATTAAAACCGATGGAAAAAAATTGAAAAAAACGGAAAGCAAACATAAATGGAAAAACGGAATTTTTTTTGCATTTACTTTCCACTGTTTAGGCGTGCTATTGGATTTGAACAGAAAGTAAGGCCATAACTTTCAAACGAAGACAACATTTGTTGAGGCATCTATTTCCCTTTCCGATTGATTTTTGGCATTTTTGGTTGCTTGATTGGCGTGAAGAATTGATTACCATGATTTGATCTTAACTTTTAATTTAGCCATCAACGAGCGTTTTGAAAGAGGCAGTGAATGCATGGCAAAAAAAGGCACCAAAAATATTAGCATCGATGCATGCACCAATTGGGATCTGAACAATATTGCGTCAATAAGTTAAAGCAGCAAGCATCAATAAGCAGGACGTCCATTGCAATCATGGCCAGAAAACTTGACTGGTGTTTCAATAAAGCAGATGCGCAACTGATTAGAGAGCCAATAGCTCTAGGCACCAAAATGTGAACTTCGTAGAGTACAAAACAGCGTATGTTCAAACTAAATGCAAATAGATCAAAGGCAGCTTGACTGGCCATTCAGCTCCTGATGTGGGAAAACATAAAAGTCTCAACAACTTGGATGGCCTAGTGGAGGTGGATAAGAAGGATTGTTGAAGGATTGATCTCAAGGATTGATGAAAGAGATGGCGATGTAGCGAGTGCCTTTGGTGGTCTGGAGTCCTTCGTGCAGGTGTGTAAGGCGACCTGGCATGATGACGCTCCACCCAACCGGGTGTCCAATGACGGAGCAGTTGTAGCGGACGTAGTGCACGCCACCACCTTCGTAGTCCACGCCGTGCCTAGACACAGATCAGATTAGTCTCAAATTTCAATGAGCTTTTAAAATAAATGAATTGAATTGCTATCCATAGATGAAGGCTCACAATAATTCTTTTTTAATAATTTAGTAATTTTTATTTTTGGGAATTTTTTTAGAATAATTTTTTGTAATTTTTTGGGAAGTAATTTTTTGAAAGCAAGCAAAATAAAAAGATACGAGTTTTCCTTCGCAAAGCCTCCTGGGAGCGGAGGGGAAGTAGTGGAAGTGAATGGGCGAAAAAGGACTCATTGAGTGAGACGTCGATGGTGTAGGTGGAAGAGTCGTGGTGAGGACGCAGGCTGGGCTGCTCGTCCGGATGATAGCGCACCACGAAGTTCATGATGGACTGCACCGGATTGTGATAGTAGCCGGTGTACACCTGAGCAGATGCTGTTGTGGAAGAAAAGGGAAGGCTGCGGCGATATACCTTTTCCTGGATGGGTCGGACGAAGTCTTGCAGGAACTGAAGCCACTCCCGCTCGTAATCGATCTGGTTCATGTGAATGTCTCGTGTAGGCACATTCTCATAGCCACCCGCCAGCCTCTCATCCTCAACTAGACGGTACTCAAATCCATTCAGCACTGCCATCTGACTGGCTGGCATCAAGTATGAGGAGCTAAGTTTCAAAATATTTCAAATTTTTTAACTTTTAAAAAAAAATTCTAGTCTATGATATTTTTGAGACGGTATATCTCCCTCAAACTTTCAAGCCAGAGCAATTTCGTTGATCTGCCATCCTCGAATGCAAGCAAAAGATTGCAAAGAGGTGGATACGGTGTTCTTGCCGTTGGACCACTGGCCGAAGTTCTCCATCTCGGCGATGAGGTCCTTGCAGAAGCGCGGGGACATGAGCGGGAAGTCGTAGACATCCGGACAAGGCTCTGGCAGCTTATTCTCTGGGTCCAAATACCACGAATAGTTCTCGTGCACGTAGCGCAGCTCCCAGTCCTGCCCATTTCACTCATCATTCTCTTCCACTCCTCTGGGCAAAGACTAGACTGACCAATCGATTGTTGAAGAGCTCGTACATGTCCGGTCGATGTCTGTCCAGTCGATAGCCATCGACAGCGATGAGATGGCCCCAGACCTCCTGGTTGTCCACCAGGAGGAAGTAGCCCTGCAATTGGCTGGCTGAGCTTTTGAGAAAGATTTGCAGTCCTGCCCCGGCACCTTGTCCCGACAGTATTCGGCAAAGCTCATGTCCGCATCCCGCTTCAGGTTGTAGTGGAAGGCGTCGGTGAGGTGCTCCAGTCGTTGACGCTGGATGAGGACTGCCTGACTGGCGTAGGGCACATTCCACACACCCCTGCAACGACCATTGCATCTATCGAAATGGATATATAATGTTTGGCTCATTGCGATTGCATTTCACCTTGACCCATAAGGCCCTTCTCTAGCAATCAAATTGTAGCTGCTCTATTAGAGCTGGTGAATAAATATTTCTGCAAAGAAGGCTTACTTGCGGTTGCCCTGTACAATCTCCAGATAGTCATCGGAGCGGGCGTAGTAGCCATCCTCGTTCAGTGCGCCCCAGAAGTTGCTCCACACCTTACCCGGTCGCGTTAATGCGGCCACCAGAATCGGCCTACAGTTCCACTGCTTCCTTTTCACTCTGCCCCTTAGACCCTGCCGAAAGAACCGATTCTGCTCGATCAAAGCCTTGAGCACGCTGGGATTGCTCAGCTGGGCCTCGGAGTCCACGAGGAAGGCGTACTCGCAGTCCTGCTTCTCCAGGCACAGCTCACTGACAAATACCCAGCCTTCTTCACTCAAATAGCTATGAGGCAGGGAAAGGGCAGTACACAGCTTGCTTGAGGCCATCTCTGGTTTGGGCGTTGGCACCATGGAGCAGGCTCTGACTGCTCAGGTACTCACCTTCATACTTCTTCAGGAAGGCATCCACATGCTCTGCATGGTAGGCCTAGAATTCCTTGTCAATCAAAACATCCAGACCTAAATTCAGCAGGCAAAAACCTGGGTGTTGTGGAGGAAGAGGCGAATGCGCTCCTTGGGATAGTCCAGGTCAGCCAGGCGTTGCAGGAACTCTTCCAGGAAGGGCGTCGGCTTGGCGATGGAGATGGCGAGCTGGACGATGGGCAGCTCCAGGTTGGCCAGTGAACGTCGATCATCCCTGGGCCAGGTGGAGCTTTGAAGGAAGGGAGGAGGGTGAGGAGGGGAGGAGGAACATGCAAGCGATGCATCCGTCCTCCGGGCTCCAAGCCTTGCCGATGTAGTTGGCGAGCTGGTTGAGGCGGCTCTTGGTAGGCCCGTTGCCGTGGATGAGCAGAGGCCGTGTGTTGTAGGCCACGTTGTGGATCTGCAACGGAATTTGATGCTTTGCTTTCAGCCCTGCTCTTTTTTCTTCCATCATTCCTCATTCACATTCATTTTTGATTCATGTTGTATAGGTCCTTTGGACTCGATACTGAGAATCCAATAGGTCTATTTAAACTTCCAAATCTTTCCAAACTTATATTTCAAGGAAATAAGAAGTGAAGTAGACTATGAAACAAGGATGAATTGAGAATGAAGAAAGCTACCTCGGCAATGCCGTGTGGTGCGGTGAGTTCCACCCGAACGTCGTCCTCGGCTCCGTGAATATTCTGCATCAGTTTGGCGCTGTTGTCCAGCAGAATGCCGTGTTTTGCCTCCAAAGTTTCTCGCAGTCACTGAAAGCCGCCAAAAGTCTATGTGGGCAAAAAGGAACGCGAAGTTTCTCATCCAGAAAGATGCGGGTGTAGTAGAGTTGGTCGTCCTCTGTATCCGCCAACTCTGAATGACTGAGAATGGCGTAGATGTCGGGAGCGAAGCCAATGAACATCCCCGAGCACAGGTACCGCTTGCCTCAAGCCCACGCACAAACTTAGCAAAAGCTTATGAGGCAAAACAATTGCTTCCCTAGTCTTAAACAAATTTTCCAGGAACAAAATATTCGAAGTAATTTAGCGGTAAACTAGAAAAGCATATTATTTTGAATCCAATTCATGATGATTTCAAAATGAGCAGTGAAGATTAATCATTGGCAGAGAAACGAAAAAGTACCGCTTTTGACCAGAGGGTACTGGACGGCAAGACTTTTGTCCGGCCAGCAGAAGCCCTCAGCAGAAAAAACGACGCGGGCCTCGTCGAATTCTGTGAAGAAGCGGCGCAGAATTACGTCCCGCTCTCCGTTCACGATCACATCGTAGCTGGAAAAACGTCCCTGGCTCATGACACGGATGGAGGTGGATGTCAACCTGTCGGTGAAAAGAATGATGAGATCCTCACGATCCTTGTATTTGGCCAAAGACTCCCTCAGCAACCGCACCTTGTACCCACCGCCAGCTGAGCTCATGTCACCTGCAAACACAAGCTGAAGTGATCCAAATTTTCAGCGGAAAAAACATTTTCGCTGAGTAGGTATTGTAGGGTCGCTAATTTCGGCATGCTGTCTGCCGCATTCCACAAAAACATTCCTATCACAATGTCTTTTAAATTTCATTGAATAAGCTTCAGTTGCACAAAGTTGTGTTGTTAGAAATTTCTTTAAAAGCAAAAATCTTGAAAGAAAGTAGAGAAATGAGCTGAGAAAGCTACCTCCGAGCCAGGGCTGGCCAAGACCCAGAACGAGCAGGCTGTCCTGAAGGCCGAACTCCAGGATGCTGCGTTGGAAGCGTCGGAAGCCATCGGTTTCCTCCGAGGCCACGGTGACGAGGAGGAGGTCGGAGTCGGCCAGGGCCTGTCGAATCTCCGTCCCCGTTCGACTACCAACGCAGCCGCATGCCAGCAGAGCAACAAGCCAGACCAAATTCATCATTCTCAATCCAGGTTCACTTCTTGCTTGGCATAGGAGTGAAATGGGCGCCCTGGATACAGAGACAAGCAATTAGGACCAATCCTCAGTCGAATCTTGCTAAATATTGGATCACACTTGTGAAGGCTTGTAAGGCGACGAAAAATACAGGACAAATGTCTTCAGGAATAAATCTAAATTCTTGAGTTTTGACAGACTAGCCCAAAACAAGGCCTAAAGGGAGCTGCTGGCGAAAGCGACAGCAAAGCACTTCTGGAGAGTCCGAGCAGGGAGTGGAAGGCTCAGTGTTTATGCTGGGGCAGGGCATAGCACGAGAGTGGGGAAAAGGGGGGCTTGTAAACAGAGGCGTGGGGGGCATCTGGGCGGAGGTCTGGCCCACTTTTTGCCCCTCAGCCAATCAAGGGAGGACGACTTTGCCTCAAAGACCGAAGATTGATGAAATTGTGCCCCAAAGACGGACAGAAAATGGAAGGGCTGGCGGATGAGAGGAAGTGCGTGTGTGTGCCCGGAAGGTCAAAGGGAAAGGGGACGATTTGGGTTGCCTAGGGAGAGGGAGTAGGTCTGCCTGGGTTTAAAGGAGCTTCTCAAGAGCTCTCTGCGCAGTTTTAGGCTGCTCTGCTGATTGCTTAAAAGCGCTTTTGTCTAAGCTTCGCTTTTTCAAAAGTGATTGAAAAAATATAAAAATTAATCTACTGCAAATTTAAAATCGCACAAACATAATACCAGGGTTCATTTTCATTTAGAGCTTTGGTGCATTCGGTTAATGCAAAAATAATAAATCAATAAAAAAAAATTTGCTGCGGCTATTAGTGTTTTTAAGCGTAGCAATATTAGAAAAAAAACGGACTTTGAAGCATGAGAAAACTATCACCCTGGTTCAAATAAAACTGAAAAGGACTGGCACATGAATTGAGCAATAATTGTCTGTGCTGACACGTGATAACAATTAGCTTTTTGACTGGCTGATGAGTTTCTGAAGCTTACCCAAGTCCCCTTCAAGTCTTCTTCCTTGTCTTTTTCAAGGAGAAATCTCTATTAACCTTTCATCTTCATCTGTCCACTCATGTAGGCCGTAGTTGGATTCGTTTAGCCCCCAAACATGTCCGTAAATACCTGCAAACATTCACATTTGACTGTGCCAAAGACAACAAACATGTGCTTTTACGGAAGCTTTCATGGTGAATGTGACATCTGCGAAGGCCTGTACGCCGAGCCACTGCGCCCTTCTTCTGATCCATGAACCATTCCTCTCCGTCCGACAAGTTCAAGCATCCATTGGCAGGGGAGCAGCGAGTGGAGTGCCATAACTGATTTGGAAGCTGTAGACGGCCTGCATCTTCTTGGGCACGATTTCGGGGTCGGCCTTGAGCAGTTCCGCCGTCTGCTCTAACACCGCCGTCCACATCGCTTCCGCCTGCCTCTGCCGCTCGAGGCTGGCGAAAACTCACTCCCATTATTTTTTCTTCTTTCAGCACCCCATGTTTGTCCGAAAAATTATTTATTTTCTTCATATTCGGCAAAGGCTTTGTCGGCTTTATCTCAAAATTGGGCTTAGAAATTGTGATTAAAGGAAAGGCAGACCTTGACATCTGCAACAATGCGTCCTAGCGGAGCTGTAGGCTGGATCTTGCCATCTCGAAAAACAGGGCGTGCTTCTTGCTCCACCATGCTACTGGCCATTGCCTCGAGGTCCCCAGGATGATATCTGGCAGGAGAAGAATGTCTGTAATCATCTGCTTGCTTTGCTTTGCAACTGTGGACTGAAAAAATAAAATTGACGAAAAAAATTGAATAAAATAAATTGAATAAAATTGAAAAAATTGACGGCGTACTGATCAAAATCTGTGATGCCCTGCTCTCGCAGAATTTCATCGTCTATCACGAACTTGCCTGCCAATCACTTGCCTGCCAATCACTTGCCTGCCATGTAAGCTTGGGGGGACTGACTCTCAATTGCCTGGCTTAATTTTGGTTCAGCCATGAATTCTCTGGTTAGGTTGGACTGGTTTCGTGGGGACAAGAGAATTAGTGCATGAAGCTCATTGCAGCGGGCGAAATTCAATGCCCACTCATGCTCTTTCTGCCTCGATGCAGACTCATCAGCACCTCTTCTGCAGCTATTCTGCTTTACTCTGCAGCCTACGCCTTTAGTGACCCTCTCTTAAAATCACTGATTGTATCTTTACCTTATGCCTACAAAACAGGTTGGAAGATGTGCGCTCGAAATGCAGCCCTAGCCTACGTTCGTGTTCGCCAGTGCAGCAGCACTTGTGGACCTTGGAAAAATCTCTACCGTTTCTAATTACCCTAATTTTCGTAAAAGAGGATTACGAGTGTGCGTTGTGCAGCCTCTCAAACGGTGACCTTCCAACTGGCGCCCAAGTCTGAACTGCAACGACTGGAGATGGAGCAGTACCGCCTGATGGCTTGGACTGCATTCGGAACTCAGGTGGGAGTTGTTCAGACCAGAGGACTTTTAGGGAGGAGCAAGCTGAGATGGGCCCAGGTGGTGAAGGAGGCTCTGTGGGAGAACATGACGCTGGACCTGGAGGGCTCCATGTGGGGCCTTCACTTCTATCGACTCAACAAACACTGCCCCTAACCGACAGCCGTAAATCTGGGTTCGGAATGCCGAAAGAATGCCTCAGCCCAATTGACGAGGCATGTCCCGCCCCCCTATAGGGGGGGGGCAGAGACCTCTGGATCCCCCCCTATAGGGGGGGCCAGAGACACCTGTCACTAGCCCCCTCTATAGGGGGGGGCCAGAGACACTGTCACTAGCCCCCCCCCTATAGATGGTGCCAGAGTCACCCTGTGATTTTTGGTTTTGGTTCATCTTACTGTTCACTCTGTTCCACTCATTCCTGGTCTCTTTTTCGACTGTTTTAGTTTAGTTCGTTTGCCTTAGCCGTTGGGCCGAACCCCTTGCCGCTGGTGATCGTTGCCATTGGTTGAAGTTCCATTTCATTGCCTTTGGGCCTGTTGTACTGGCATTTTTGTACTGGCATTACCAAAGCCCCGAAACTCGCCTCTACCCCTCTCAAGCTCGAGCAAGCAATTATCTCCATATGTACATTGTTTAGCTGTCCAGATATCCGCTTCATATTTGTGTCCTATGTGCCGACAATGAAGACTATTTGCCATCCACAAAGCCAACATTAAAAAAATCTGAAAAAACGGTAGGGTGACTCTGGCCCCCCCTATAGGGGGGGCTAGTGACAGGGTGTCTCTGGCCCCCCCTATAGGGGGGGGGCTAGTGACAGTCTCTGGCCCCCCCTATAGGGGGGGATCCAGACGTCTCTGGCCCCCCCTATAGGGGGGCGGAATATTCCTGCAATTGACGACAGATTTAGCCCACAATGAATAGAGCATGAATTGAAGCGGTGAAGTATGAATGAGGAATGGAATGAGGACGGCGTTGGCAGCGTCGGCCATGATCTCCGGTTTGCGGCACTGATCCGCCATCTCCCCGCCCCCGCCCAGCATCTCCATGGCCGCGGTGATGATGGGCGGGCGGGGCCAGAGCGCGTTCACCCCCGATGTTCATTCCCTGCAGTTCCACCGCTATCCCCAGCACTCACATGCTCATCCCTACTTGGCCATCGTGTATGCTGCCAGTCAGACTCTGCTATCACCATCCTATTTATTTTTTGGTGATTGAGAAAACTGTTTAGGCTTTGCCTTATGGTGTGTTTAAGGATATAATCAGGTTCACGGTTTTGGCAAAAATATGTAATGTTATTGTGGATTCTAAATTTCATCTGGCTCCTTCTGCTTTCCAATCGACTTTCGTTGCTGAAATCGTATTTTCTGAAACTAAACGAAGGCAAAAGTGCCAAGAAAAGGGCCAAAAGGCAATGAAACAAGAGCAAATCCATCAGCCCTCTGGCTTCATAGTCTAAATGGCAGGTGAGTTTCTTGGCCACTTTTCGGCCAGCCGACGAGTGGAGGTGGCCAGGCAGCGCCGGTGAATGAAGTGGATCTGAGTGCCTGGCAAAGGTAGTGATGAGGATGATGGGAGGGAAGGAAAGAGGGCGCTGGGCAACCGGTGGGATCAATTATGCAGCCTCCTGCCTCGGTGAGGATCACTGCAGCAGCCGCCAGGTCTCAAACATGGATACCATATTCCAAGTATAGGTCCGCGCTGCCTTGGGCTTTGTAACAGATCATCAAGACCGTGGTTCCCAAAGCTCGTTCACTGAAAATCCAAACGCATTTAGGCTTTTTCAGAACAGAGCTAGGGTTCTTTAAAAGTCATGCTGTGAAAATGACTGTACAGCTGCTAAAGCAATGAAGATTACTTTATTTGTCAACCTTTGCTCTCTAAACGAGAACTAATAGTGAAAAAGCTAACCCGCGGATGCCGATGGCGGAATGCGCCCCTTCGTAGACCTGCCGAACCTTCTGTTGGCCAAATAGATGAAAATTGTGCACCCCGCGGCAAATGAAAGCCATTGATTCCTCCAGATCTGGAACACTGATGGATGGGGGATCCGTTCTTGAAGGAAGGCCCCGTGACCCTTGCGAGCGGACCAGAGCTCACTTGTGATCGATTTGAGCACCACTCCCAAGACCATTGATTTGTTGATGGACACACCGATGTTGATGCACAGGAAGGGCAGCCTACGTGAGCAGTGATGAGCACCTAGAACACTGTTGGATGGGGGATCCGTTCTTGAAGGAAGGCCCCGTGACCCTTGCGAGCGGACCAGAGCTCACTTGTGATCGATTTGAGCACCACTCCCAAGACCATTGATTTGTTGATGGACACACCGATGCTGATGCACAGGAAGGGCAGCCTACGTGAGCAGTGATGAGCACCTAGAACACTGTTGGATGGGGGATCCGTTCTTGAAGGAAGGCCCCGTGACCCTTGCGAGCGGACCAGAGCTCACTTGTGATCGATTTGAGCACCACTCCCAAGACCATTGATTTGTTGATGGACACACCGATGCTGATGCACAGGAAGGGCAGCCTACGTGAGCAGTGATGAGCACCTAGAACACTGTTGGATGGGGGATCCGTTCTTGAAGGAAGGCCCCGTGACCCTTGCGAGCGGACCAGAGCTCACTTGTGATCGATTTGAGCACCACTCCCAAGACCATTGATTTGTTGATGGACACACCGATGCTGATGCACAGGAAGGGCAGCCTACGTGAGCAGTGATGAGCACCTAGAACACTGTTGGATGGGGGATCCGTTCTTGAAGGAAGGCCCCGTGACCCTTGCGAGCGGACCAGAGCTCACTTGTGATCGATTTGAGCACCACTCCCAAGACCATTGATTTGTTGATGGACACACCGATGCTGATGCACAGGAAGGGCAGCCTACGTGAGCAGTGATGAGCACCTAGAACACTGTTGGATGGGGGATCCGTTCTTGAAGGAAGGCCCCGTGACCCTTGCGAGCGGACCAGAGCTCACTTGTGATCGATTTGAGCACCACTCCCAAGACCATTGATTTGTTGATGGACACACCGATGCTGATGCACAGGAAGGGCAGCCTACGTGAGCAGTGATGAGCACCTAGAACACTGTTGGATGGGGGATCCGTTCTTGAAGGAAGGCCCCGTGACCCTTGCGAGCGGACCAGAGCTCACTTGTGATCGATTTGAGCACCACTCCCAAGACCATTGATTTGTTGATGGACACACCGATGCTGATGCACAGGAAGGGCAGCCTACGTGAGCAGTGATGAGCACCTAGAACACTGTTGGATGGGGGATCCGTTCTTGAAGGAAGGCCCCGTGACCCTTGCGAGCGGACCAGAGCTCACTTGTGATCGATTTGAGCACCACTCCCAAGACCATTGATTTGTTGATGGACACACCGATGCTGATGCACAGGAAGGGCAGCCTACGTGAGCAGTGATGAGCACCTAGAACACTGTTGGATGGGGGATCCGTTCTTGAAGGAAGGCCCCGTGACCCTTGCGAGCGGACCAGAGCTCACTTGTGATCGATTTGAGCACCACTCCCAAGACCATTGATTTGTTGATGGACACACCGATGCTGATGCACAGGAAGGGCAGCCTACGTGAGCAGTGATGAGCACCTAGAACACTGTTGGATGGGGGATCCGTTCTTGAAGGAAGGCCCCGTGACCCTTGCGAGCGGACCAGAGCTCACTTGTGATCGATTTGAGCACCACTCCCAAGACCATTGATTTGTTGATGGACACACCGATGCTGATGCACAGGAAGGGCAGCCTACGTGAGCAGTGATGAGCACCTAGAACACTGTTGGATGGGGGATCCGTTCTTGAAGGAAGGCCCCGTGACCCTTGCGAGCGGACCAGAGCTCACTTGTGATCGATTTGAGCACCACTCCCAAGACCATTGATTTGTTGATGGACACACCGATGCTGATGCACAGGAAGGGCAGCCTACGTGAGCAGTGATGAGCACCTAGAACACTGTTGGATGGGGGATCCGTTCTTGAAGGAAGGCCCCGTGACTCTTGCGAGCGGACCAGAGCTCACTTGTGATCGATTTGAGCACCACTCCCAAGACCATTGATTTGTTGATGGACACACCGATGCTGATGCACAGGAAGGGCAGCCTACGTGAGCAGTGATGAGCACCTAGAACACTGTTGGATGGGGGATCCGTTCTTGAAGGAAGGCCCCGTGACCCTTGCGAGCGGACCAGAGCTCACTTGTGATCGATTTGAGCACCACTCCCAAGACCATTGATTTGTTGATGGACACACCGATGCTGATGCACAGGAAGGGCAGCCTACGTGAGCAGTGATGAGCACCTAGAACACTGTTGGATGGGGGATCCGTTCTTGAAGGAAGGCCCCGTGACCCTTGCGAGCGGACCAGAGCTCACTTGTGATCGATTTGAGCACCACTCCCAAGACCATTGATTTGTTGATGGACACACCGATGCTGATGCACAGGAAGGGCAGCCTACGTGAGCAGTGATGAGCACCTAGAACACTGTTGGATGGGGGATCCGTTCTTGAAGGAAGGCCCCGTGACCCTTGCGAGCGGACCAGAGCTCACTTGTGATCGATTTGAGCACCACTCCCAAGACCATTGATTTGTTGATGGACACACCGATGCTGATGCACAGGAAGGGCAGCCTACGTGAGCAGTGATGAGCACCTAGAACACTGTTGGATGGGGGATCCGTTCTTGAAGGAAGGCCCCGTGACCCTTGCGAGCGGACCAGAGCTCACTTGTGATCGATTTGAGCACCACTCCCAAGACCATTGATTTGTTGATGGACACACCGATGCT
The DNA here is from genome assembly GCA_030248095.1 of Ptycholaimellus sp. GST1_10. NCBI lineage: Eukaryota > Metazoa > Nematoda > Chromadorea > Chromadorida > Chromadoridae > Ptycholaimellus > Ptycholaimellus sp. GST1_10. The sequence continues at coordinate 20,899 of JASANA010003264.1, read as the reverse complement.
GATGCACAGGAAGGGCAGCCTACGTGAGCAGTGATGAGCACCTAGAACACTGTTGGATGGGGGATCCGTTCTTGAAGGAAGGCCCCGTGACCCTTGCGAGCGGACCAGAGCTCACTTGTGATCGATTTGAGCACCACTCCCAAGACCATTGATTTGTTGATGGACACACCGATGCTGATGCACAGGAAGGGCAGCCTACGTGAGCAGTGATGAGCACCTAGAACACTGTTGGATGGGGGATCCGTTCTTGAAGGAAGGCCCCGTGACCCTTGCGAGCGGACCAGAGCTCACTTGTGATCGGGTTGAGCACCACTCCCAAGACCATTAACTTGTTGATGGACAAACCGATGCTGATGCACAGGAAGGGCAGCCTACGTGAGGGAGCAAGATAATGCATGGGAAAGAATCAAGAAATCCAGAGATCATGGTTCGTTTTCCAGAGACCAAGAACAATTATGTTTTCTCAGTCATTTAGGCTGCACAGTTCCTAACACAATGAAGACTAATTTATTTGTCGACCTTTGCCCTCTGAACGAGAATTAGTAGAGATAAAAGCTAACCCGCGGCCACCAACGACGCTATGGGCGCTTTCGTACGCTTCGCTCACCTTTCTCTGGCCAAACGTGTGGACATTGTGCTGCCAACGGCAGAGGAAAGACATGGACTTCTCTATATCTGGAACAATGATTTTTTTCTAGCCTGTAGATAAAAGAGGATATAGCCTAAGGCTGTGTAACCTTGAATGCCGGATGAGGTGATTGGCAGCAGAAGAAGGGCAGCCTACGTGAGGGAGCAAGATATTGCATGGGAAAGGAGCAGGAAATTGGAGTGAAATGACCTGAATTTTGGAAGAGGTGATGGAGAGGCCGTTCTTGAATGCGCCGTGACCCTTGCGAGCGGACAAGAGCTCATTGGAGATGGGGTTGTAGACTACACCCAACACCATGGTCTTGTTGATGGACAGACCCAGGCTGACGCAGAAAAAGGGCAGCCTACGTGAGGGAGCAAGATATTGCATGGGAAAGGAGCAGGAAATTGGAGTGAAATGACCTGAATTTTGGAAGAGGTGATGGAGAGGCCGTTCTTGAATGCGCCGTGACCCTTGCGAGCGGACAAGAGCTCATTGGAGATGGGGTTGTAGACTACACCCAACACCATGGTCTTGTTGATGGACAGACCCAGGCTGACGCAGAAAAAGGGCAGCCTACGTGAGGGAGCAAGATATTGCATGGGAAAGGAGCAGGAAATTGGAGTGAAATGACCTGAATTTTGGAAGAGGTGATGGAGAGGCCGTTCTTGAATGCGCCGTGACCCTTGCGAGCGGACAAGAGCTCATTGGAGATGGGGTTGTAGACTACACCCAACACCATGGTCTTGTTGATGGACAGACCCAGGCTGACGCAGAAAAAGGGCAGCCTACGTGAGGGAGCAAGATATTGCATGGGAAAGGAGCAGGAAATTGGAGTGAAATGACCTGAATTTTGGAAGAGGTGATGGAGAGGCCGTTCTTGAATGCGCCGTGACCCTTGCGAGCGGACCAGAGCTCATTGGAGATGGGGTTGTAGACTACACCCAACACCATGGCCTTGTTGATGGACAGACCCAGGCTGACGCAGAAAAAGGGCAGCCTACGTGAGGGAGCAAGATATTGCATGGGAAAGGAGCAGGAAATTGGAGTGAAATGACCTGAATTTTGGAAGAGGTGATGGAGAGGCCGTTCTTGAATGCGCCGTGACCCTTGCGAGCGGACCAGAGCTCATTGGAGATGGGGTTGTAGACTACACCCAACACCATGGCCTTGTTGATGGACAGACCCAGGCTGACGCAGAAAAAGGGCAGCCTACGTGAGGGAGCAAGATATTGCATGGGAAAGGAGCAGGAAATTGGAGTGAAATGACCTGAATTTTGGAAGAGGTGATGGAGAGGCCGTTCTTGAATGCGCCGTGACCCTTGCGAGCGGACCAGAGCTCATTGGAGATGGGGTTGTAGACTACACCCAACACCATGGCCTTGTTGATGGACAGACCCAGGCTGACGCAGAAAAAGGGCAGCCTACGTGAGGGAGCAAGATATTGCATGGGAAAGGAGCAGGAAATTAGAGTGAAATGACCTGAATTTTGGAAGAGGTGATGGAGAGGCCGTTCTTGAATGCGCCGTGACCCTTGCGAGCGGACCAGAGCTCATTGGAGATGGGGTTGTAGACTACACCCAACACCATGGCCTTGTTGATGGACAGACCCAGGCTGACGCAGAAAAAGGGCAGCCTACGTGAGGGAGCAAGATATTGCATGGGAAAGGAGCAGGAAATTGGAGTGAAATGACCTGAATTTTGGAAGAGGTGATGGAGAGGCCGTTCTTGAATGCGCCGTGACCCTTGCGAGCGGACCAGAGCTCATTGGAGATGGGGTTGTAGACTACACCCAACACCATGGCCTTGTTGATGGACAGACCCAGGCTGACGCAGAAAAAGGGCAGCCTACGTGAGGGAGCAAGATATTGCATGGGAAAGGAGCAGGAAATTGGAGTGAAATGACCTGAATTTTGGAAGAGGTGATGGAGAGGCCGTTCTTGAATGCGCCGTGACCCTTGCGAGCGGACCAGAGCTCATTGGAGATGGGGTTGTAGACTACACCCAACACCATGGCCTTGTTGATGGACAGACCCAGGCTGACGCAGAAAAAGGGCAGCCTACGTGAGGGAGCAAGATATTGCATGGGAAAGGAGCAGGAAATTGGAGTGAAATGACCTGAATTTTGGAAGAGGTGATGGAGAGGCCGTTCTTGAATGCGCCGTGACCCTTGCGAGCGGACCAGAGCTCATTGGAGATGGGGTTGTAGACTACACCCAACACCATGGCCTTGTTGATGGACAGACCCAGGCTGACGCAGAAAAAGGGCAGCCTACGTGAGGGAGCAAGATATTGCATGGGAAAGGAGCAGGAAATTGGAGTGAAATGACCTGAATTTTGGAAGAGGTGATGGAGAGGCCGTTCTTGAATGCGCCGTGACCCTTGCGAGCGGACCAGAGCTCATTGGAGATGGGGTTGTAGACTACACCCAACACCATGGCCTTGTTGATGGACAGACCCAGGCTGACGCAGAAAAAGGGCAGCCTACGTGAGGGAGCAAGATATTGCATGGGAAAGGAGCAGGAAATTGGAGTGAAATGACCTGAATTTTGGAAGAGGTGATGGAGAGGCCGTTCTTGAATGCGCCGTGACCCTTGCGAGCGGACCAGAGCTCATTGGAGATGGGGTTGTAGACTACACCCAACACCATGGCCTTGTTGATGGACAGACCCAGGCTGACGCAGAAAAAGGGCAGCCTACGTGAGGGAGCAAGATATTGCATGGGAAAGGAGCAGGAAATTGGAGTGAAATGACCTGAATTTTGGAAGAGGTGATGGAGAGGCCGTTCTTGAATGCGCCGTGACCCTTGCGAGCGGACCAGAGCTCATTGGAGATGGGGTTGTAGACTACACCCAACACCATGGCCTTGTTGATGGACAGACCCAGGCTGACGCAGAAAAAGGGCAGCCTACGTGAGGGAGCAAGATATTGCATGGGAAAGGAGCAGGAAATTGGAGTGAAATGACTTGAATTTTGGAAGAGGTGATGGAGAGGCCGTTCTTGAATGCGCCGTGACCCTTGCGAGCGGACCAGAGCTCATTGGAGATGGGGTTGTAGACTACACCCAACACCATGGCCTTGTTGATGGACAGACCCAGGCTGACGCAGAAAAAGGGCAGCCTACGTGAGGGAGCAAGATATTGCATGGGAAAGGAGCAGGAAATTGGAGTGAAATGACCTGAATTTTGGAAGAGGTGATGGAGAGGCCGTTCTTGAATGCGCCGTGACCCTTGCGAGCGGACCAGAGCTCATTGGAGATGGGGTTGTAGACTACACCCAACACCATGGCCTTGTTGATGGACAGACCCAGGCTGACGCAGAAAAAGGACAGCCTACGTGAGGGAGCAAGATATTGCATGGGAAAGGAGCAGGAAATTGGAGTGAAATGACCTGAATTTTGGAAGAGGTGATGGAGAGGCCGTTCTTGAATGCGCCGTGACCCTTGCGAGCGGACCAGAGCTCATTGGAGATGGGGTTGTAGACTACACCCAACACCATGGCCTTGTTGATGCACAGACCCAGGCTGACGCAGAAGAAGGGCAGCCTACGTGAGGGAGCAAGATATTGCATGGGAAAGGAGCAGGAAATTGGAGTGAAATGACCTGAATTTTGGAAGAGGTGATGGAGAGGCCGTTCTTGAATGCGCCGTGACCCTTGCGAGCGGACCAGAGCTCATTGGAGATGGGGTTGTAGACTACACCCAACACCATGGCCTTGTTGATGGACAGGCCCAGGCTGACGCAGAAGAAGGGCAGCCTTCGTGAGGGAGCAAGATAACCGTGGGCGTCGTATGACGGGGGCCTTTGCCATAGTATACTTGCCGCAGTTATCGCCGGCCTTGGTCTCCTGATTTTTATATTCAGACTTGGATCTTTGAATCTCTCCAGCATACGTCCCAAAAAGTTTGAAAGGCATCGCAGTTGAACACAACGCTCACCACGTTGTGTATGGAGAGGCCGAGGCAAATGCAGCACAGGGCAGCTTAGGAGAGAGAGCAAGAGAGTAAATGGGAGCAGAGCAATAAACAGAAGTGAACTGACCGAGCGACGATGTTGGCCGTGCCATCGATCGGGGCAAGGATCCTGGTGGGAGCGTCAGTCCATACCAGTCGATCCCCAGCTGTCTCCTCACCCATGAACCTTAACCAACGCAGCAAAATGAGGACCAAGTGTAGGAGGATAAAGGAAAGCTGTGGTCAAACTGGTGCTGGGGGAATTTGGAGTGGAGGCGGGACTTGATCATCTGCTCCACTTCCTTATCCATCTTAGTGACGATGTCCCCTAGCCAGCTCTTCTTGCTCCCTGTTGCGAGGCTCTTGGTAGGCGATCCGCACCATCTACAGCTAATGTCTTTCCACACGCTCATCGGAGCAGAGGAAAAGGGCGCCAACCTGGCCAGCTTTTTGGACGACGGAGAGTGCAGCCTCCAGAAACTCCGCCTCCGACATCAGCTCAGCCTCTGCAGCACCCGATCTCTCCACCACAGCTCCTGAGCTGTCATCCGCCGCCTCTTTCTTGATGAGCTTCTCTACATCCTTATCCGTCTTAGTGACGAGGTCACCGAGCCAGTCCTTCTTCGTCACTTCCGCTTTTTTGCGGGGCTGCTCATAGGCGAGCTTTTCAAGCTAATATCTTTCCACACGCTCATCGGAGAAGAGAATAAGAGCGCCCGGGCTGGATTTGAAATTGGATGAGCTGCTCAGCTCCTCTGTCTGTCTTGGTCCCCAAGTGGCCTTGCCAGCTCTTCACCTTCACGTCCGCTTCTTTGCCAGGTTGGCTAGAGTGAGCGCTTACTACGCTCTTTTTTCTTCGAAGAGCCTCAACCAACGCCATTTCTCAAGGCAAAAGCCGTAGAATGAGGATGAAATAGAAGAGCATAAAGAACTGAACTGTGGACGAACTTGTGGTCCGGGAAGCGTTGAAGCAGTGAATTTTCATCAAAGCCTCCACAGCTTCCATATACTTCCATAGCCTCCAACTCACGGGCGGCCCTGAAAGCTGCGGAGGGTAAAATTTTGGAAACCCAGTCTCTGGGTCAGCAGTTGCACTTTGAGCGGTGAGCGTGTGGAAATGATGAATAATTAGAGCATGAGCGAACTTTGCTGGAACAGATGGTTTTTGTCGACTCATATCGGCTCGCCTGGAATTTTCACGGAAATGAGCCATTGTGTGTGCACTCGGCTTTGCTGTGGCTGTTGCCATCTGTTGCCCAACCCCATGAAAAAAAGAATTTTTTACCCCTTTTATGCACGTAGTAGAGATAGAGAACGCAATTTTTGAAATCAAAACAGACGCCTTTGCCGAACACAAAAAGGTGTCGTGAAAAGCATCGTTAAATTAGTAAAGATTGATGAGCAATCAGATTTGATATTGAAGTTTTGGAGGGTCTCAGCTCATAGCCAAGCCTTTTTGATTCTACCGCAAAGTTTTCCCATTCAATTCCAAAATATAGATAATATCCTGGTTTTGTGAGCATATTTTTTGCAACTCACTTTACACGCACAGCTTCAACAAAACTTTGAAGCAAAACACCTAACTATATATTCCTTTAAAACGCCTATATCCTAAACGGTTGAAATTTTGCAGTTTAGAATTGGCGTGGTTGCTAATTCAGGAATAAATTTATTTCCGTACATCTGGCTAAATATTACTCACAACTTGTTTAGCTGACTCCCATCAAAAGTAAAATTTGGCCAATGGAATGGAATGCATTGTCAGCGCTTCATCCCAGAATACAACGCGGAAACCGGATAACCACACCCCGCCTTTCAATCAAGGCCTCCTGTGCATTGCAGGCGTGTGTTTCAAAGACGAGTCATCATCCGTCAACAATTCCTTGGCCTGCCGCCGTTCCCTGGACGTCAACGCCTGCCCCGCACATTCCGATCCGCCCCTATTAAAAGCCCTGTCTTTCGCCTCTTGTGCCCACTGCAAGCCAGGTGAAGAGAGACAATGCCGCAGATTCGGTGTATTCTATTGGCCCTGGCATTGACGTCGGTGAGTACGAGCGGGTCATCCTTTCGTCCCATTTGGCGCCCACTTCCGTCGGAGAGCGCTAGAGTTGGTCAGCTTTTTTCTTGGACTGTTCAAAGACTGGATTTATGCTGCAGGCTCTGGTGGCCTATATGCGAGGCATAGGAGTGGAACTGCCAAGGCCGTTTACAAGACGCGCCCTGCAAACCTTGGCTAGCTCTATCTCTGGTGCCAGTAAAATTAATAGAAAAGGGCTTTGCAGGAAGAAGAAAAGGACGCAATCTACAGCTCCGTGTTAGATCATGCGGAGGTGGCGATTGACAAGGATGGTTATATGTCTTGTGAGAAAGCCATTGAAGTTTACGGATGCAGACTTTATTGCGGTATGTTGCAGTTAGCAAAATAGGACCCGGCATGTACCAGGTTCTGAACGAGGAGACTGGTGAGTATGAGGGCAGGAGTGCGACCTATGCACCCATTCCTCTGCCACCCCGTCCTTGGATTCAGCAGCCATTCTAGCTTTTGCTTGCTTTCCATTCCTCATGCCTTTTCCTTGACGCGGGTCATTGTGACTTCATTTTCTCATACAATTTAAATGCGTAAGAAATTAGAAATGCAAAAAAACGATTCGTTTAAAAGCACAGCACTAGGTGTCCCCAAAAGTACGACATTGATCAAGTTTCAACTCAAACATCCGAGTAAAAACGCTTCTCAACTTTTCAGACACCCTCTCTCATTAATTAACTTTATTGCGGACATTTCAACTAAGCCTATTGCTTTCAAGATAAGCCAAGGCAAGAGGACCAGAAAGGCATCCCTCGACAAGAGATCATAGAACTGGTGCTGACACTAGAAGCTGTTCTGAGTGGGCAAGTTGAGGGTCAGAGAAAGGCCAGAGATCAGGAGGCGAGGCCGGGCGAGGAGGGGAATGTGAATGCAGAGTCGGCAGTGTCCATGCTCTCCGTGTGGAGGCGAATGGTGGGCGGTGGCGGGGGCTTCGGCTGGTGCTGGCTCTCCTCCTCCATGTCCTGGCTGCTGTCCAGGGAGAGTGAGCCCAGGGGGCCCTCCAGGACGGCGGCAGAAGGCTGCAGGGCCTCCAGGACGGCCAGGTGCAGGAAGGCGTACTGGGCCTCCGTCTGGACCATGGCCGTGCGGGCCTGACGCAGCTGGTGGACCAGACCAAAGACGTCCACGCACTCCGAGTCCGCCAGGCTGTACAGGAGCCGGTCTAGGGCGATCAGAGTCCCACTGCGCCCCACACCCGCACTGCAAGCAAAGCACTGCCTAGGAAGGGAAGGAAGAAGAACTTTATGAAGGAAGAAAGGGTCATGCCTTTCTTCCTTCATAAAGTTCTTCTCTTCCTTCATAAAGTGAGGAGGAGAAAGGAAGAGATGGAGGACCTGCAGTGGACGAGAACGGGCGGGGCGGAGGGTTTGGGAGGGACGCGGGTGCGGAACTCTCGGACAAAGCTGAGCAGGTGGCTGGGCTGTTCCGGCACGCCGAAATCGGGCCAGGCCAGGAAGTGCAGCTGGTCCAGCTCAATTGATAGAGCATTTATTACCCATAATCTTATAAGACAATTGAAAAGCAACCGTTCTACTGGCCTCTTCAGTTTTTGACCTGATCTCCAGCCGCCGACAAGTCCACAGGCTGCCGTTTCTCTCCTCTGATACCAGTTTCACCTGAATGACGCAACCAGCAATTGTTGCTGAGTGATAAATAAGTGCTCGGCTTTTGAAAACGAACTGATGGAATGGGCAATGAAGAAGGTGTGAATGAAAGTCTTCTAAAGGGATAATAACCTGGAAATTGGGCGTATGCAAAGGTCCAGTGGAGGTGGAAGGCCAGTAAGGGTGGCATTTCTCTCGCTCCCTTTCAATGCATCGCGTGAGACAGAGGATGCACTCTACTGCCTGCAATGTCTGGTCTGCAAGTAGGTGGGAAGTGTAGGCAAGGCGGAACCTGCTGCCAGACCATGGCCCAGAAATCGTCCACCGTGCTCGGCAGAGGTCCTTGGGTGGCGATGAAATCCTTCTCTCCCATCGGACCCTTCAACTTCCCATCATCTCCTATTTGTAGCTCTCAATACCAGGTAAGATGAGTGAGAAATATGTCCTTTGACCTTTGTCCTCGCTTTTAAAAAGCGTCTTGCAATTAATGGCAAAGAAAATGCTAGCATCACTCATCACCTTTTCAAGCACGGGAGCTGAATCCTATAAGTTCCATGGCCAAGAGTTCCATGCCCATCAATCATTGGCGGAAAGGGAAAACGAACGGGGACAAAGTTGGCGTTGATGTAATCCGGTTGAGCTGTCAGGTGAACGCGCGTATGGTCAAAAGGGAGAATGTTGCGAAAGCGGTTGCGCTCCGCATTCTCCTTCGCCTCTCCGGCCAGGGCAGTGTGTAAGCGGCCACTGTGCCGAAGGTCCTGCCAGTTCACCTGGGCTCCTTGGCCAGTTTCGGATGATGAGAGTTCAAAGGTGCCGAAAATCACCAGTCCCAAAACAGAGCGGTGAAAAATTGACCAACCCCAAACTCGACGGCAAACTGGAAATCGCTGTCACTGCTCATGATGCGGACGTGGTGCGCAAACTCAGCCTTCTTCACCGGACGGCTGCAATTGAAACCAAACTCCACTCTCAGCTCTTCGTCAAGGTTTAGTTGTCGGGTTTCCAAAGCTCCTGAGAAGATGATAGGATGCTGTGAAGGGGGTTGAGCTGACCTTCGGTCGTTGTTGCTGTTGCGCTGCTGGGTGATGGGGAGAGAGTTGGTGGCGCAGAGAGTTGTCTGAAGACGCTCCAATTTACCCTCGTCCACTCCAGCACGCTCGCGCAAGGAGCGAGTACGGCGCAATCCGTCCTGCGGAGCGCCCAGCTGGTTGCTGCGAGACATGCCGCACTTCAATCCCGCTTTTGCTTTTTAAAAACTTGGTTTTGTAAGCTATTTTTAAATTGCATTAAAATCGAATCGGAAGAAAATTCAGACTTAACCTATTTTCAATTTAGTTTAGCTGCTGGAAATTTAGCCAGCACAAATTAATGGATGTCCCGGTGCTTTTCAGCCGTGTTTTGTCACAGACTGCTGCTAACGAACTCTCTGGGGTCTAATTTTTCCAGCCCTGTGATCAGCCGAGAGCATAGCTTCCGGCATATTAGCATGCTTTATACTTCAGCCTGATGTCTTAGATTGAGTGGAGCAAAGGGGGTGTGTAACTCGGTTGAAGAGGGCAGCCTTGGCCAGGTCCTTGCTCATGCTGGAGGAGGCTTGGGATGGGAGGAGGCCTGGGTGCTGGGTGGATTAGGCGTGATAGGGAAAGTTGGGCCTCTGCATCGGCTCGCCACAGCGCCTAGCAACGCCGCCGCGAAGCTTGCCAGGGCGCCCCCTTCTGCCCCTTAGCCACCCCCCTTAGCCCACAAAGCTTCCACAGCCCTCCTACGCCTATGTATGGGAAGGCCCTCTCTCTCTCTGTTGCCCAGGCCCTTTAGCCGCCCTATCCTCGGCTCAATCTCAGTCCTCACGCTCAGACTTCTTAGCCTTCCCAAGCTCCCATGTCAGGACAGCCTTCTCAAGGCCGCTCATCAGAGCAGCTTTATTCAGCTTTTGCCCCCTTGCTGCCTCATTAGGGCAGGGCATTCAGTATCAGATGTCCAACTCAAAAAACAGCACCTCACCTAGCTCACGTTGGAAAGCTGCACGGAAATTGAATAGAGCAGGGAGCAGGAAGTGTCCCTTCTCCTTAGGCTCACCTGTCTTCCAACAAAGCCTTGGCTAATGAGCCCCTTGCTGTTTTTGCGCGCCCTCGTGAAAGGCTGCAGATAATAAGGCTCGCTGAAGATCAAATTACGATGGAAAGGCATGCTTTGCCGCTTGCAAGGTTTGAGCGTCTCATTCCCCCTTTTTTGGACTTATTAGACAGACCTAAGCAAAAACATTCGATGACTGGTGAAGCTGAGCTCGCACACGTCCTCCAACCCCAATGCTCTACTGCTCTAGCTAAAGAGGTGTACCGGAGGGCTCAAACGCCGAGGCGAGGGAGTCTGCAGGTCCAACGATGCCATCCCGCTTGCCTCCAGGGCTGGATGATCCTCCATGCGTAGCGGCGGAGATCTCACCTCCATTTGCTCTGATTTCTTATTTGCCAAGTTTTGTGCAGGGGAACGCGGGTGTCTGCTGGAGAATATGGCTGGAGCAGAGAGAGAGGGTGGATGGATGGCGAAGGGGAGAGAGGGTGCAAGGCTAAGCGGATTCTGACAAGCCCGTTTGGCCGCGCGCAGCAGCAGAACCCCCCCGCAAATTAACTTTCTTCGCCCCGCTTTTCGCTCCTTTTCCACAGGCCTCCTCTACTTTGCCAACTTCTTGGCCAGCCCCCCCTCAAATACCACATCCGTCTTTCATTTCTCCCTTCTGCTCTATGTCAGGCTGGGCTTCCAAAAACCCCTCCCCTTAAAATGTTTGATTAGCAAGTGATAAAAAAAACTACGAGATTTAAATCATGTCAACAAAATTCAGCAAAGTCTGGGTAAACATTTTTGTTGCTTTACTTTGAAAAACGCAAAACTACTCCGCGAGCCCATAAAAAATGGAAAATGGAGCGGGCAGAAGTCGAAGGGCATTGGATGAGGGAGTGTGGCGTGGAGAGATGCATGATTCATTTGGATAGATGTGAAGGGAGAAGGAGGCGGAAAGACGATCCCTGACTGCATCTTTCATGCGGGGCGGGCTAGTAGGCTAAGGTGGCGGGGGAAGGAAGGGTGTCGCCTTCCTGCCGCCAGCAATCTCTCACGCCTTTCTTTAAGGCCGCCTAATCAATGCTCTCTCATCAACCTCACGCGCAACCTCTAGCCCAGTCTGAGCAGGAGACAAAGGGGGCCCACCTTGTCCTGGGCGATATGCCGGAAGTAGGGGGGGGCTCAAAGCGTGGCCTGAAGAGCCGCAAGAGACCTGAGGTGACAAGCGCGCCTGCCAGAAGGCCTCCTAACCCCTGCGCCCTCGTTCGTACCTATACTGCCCCCTTCTGCTACTACTACGCTCCTCCTCCGCCTCCTGGAACAGACTGGCAGCAGCCCTCAAAAGCACCGCAACCTCATTCACGGCAACCCTGCTTCTTCCTCCACCACACACCCTCCCTTCTGTTTACATTGCTTCCGCCCCCCTCGCACTCTGCCCCATTCACTGCGGGTCTGAGCCCAGGCAATCTCATCGGTTTTTTCATTGCTTGAGAAAGCTTCAATGAAGCGTTTTCAAGCATTTCTGCGCGTTAGCTTCAGCAAGGCTGTCAGCAATGGCTCTTGGCAAATGCCTAAGGTGAATGTGTACAAATATTATAAAACGCGAATCGAACATAGACGCACTGAAAATACATGCCGTTCGTTAATGTCGCAGATTTTCATTCAATATTTTGTTGCAAATAATAAACCCGCCATTGTTTTAAGAGGCGTTTTGCGAGAAGAGCACGAAGGGCCAAAGGGCCGAGACCCATGGTTTTTTGACCCCCCTTTTTTATGATAGGAATCAAAAGTACAATATGTGGGAAGTAAAATTCATAAATATACTCGGTGTCAAAACTCAATATCCATGGCAGGACAGCTCTGACAAGTTGTAGGTTGGAAAATTTGAGTTTTTGGCGATTTTTTTCATAAAACTCAAATTTCAGACTCATTTTTATGCTAAAAGTACCCATTTTGGGTATCGATCGATTCGTTTACATTAGCTGCATACAACTATGACAAAAGTTTTTAAAGTTTTTACCAAAAAAATTCATATTCTGTCAAAAAACCAAATATATGGGATAAAATGAAATTTTGAAGATTCATGAAAACTTGACTTTTCTCAAAATTTTTTGGTTTAAAATCTGGTTTTTGACTTCGCCATCGTATTTCTCGCGAAATTTTGGTCCAGAAAATGTGTTCAAACTTGCCAATAAGGGGTGGCCCAAATGAGATATAGACCCAAACATGACGAGAACCAGAAAAATGCCCTATGTTATAGCATAGGGCATTTTTGCTGATGTAAAATTTTGATGCTAAAAAACGTCCCGCTCTTCACGAACACAGTACTGCTCAATTTCCTTTCGTGAGCTTATCAACATAAGCCTTAGGCAGGTACTTGGCAAAAAAAAATGCAGGGTTTTAGTTTATATACATGAAAATTTATCCAAAGTGTACGGACAGGTCAAGAATTCGCCCTATGCTATAACATGGGGCAAAGTTGACCAAAAATTTTTTTTGCCTTGAATTTTAATTCCAAGGCCATGAATCGATGATCTGGTCTCAAATACACCTAAAAATATCATTCCTATGCCCAATTTCATCATATTTTGAGATTAAGTGCTTCAATGTTATTTGTTCAAATTGGTCCCAAATGAGAAAAACTACCAAGAGATCATGTTTCAAAATATGATGAAATTGGGCATAGGAATGATATTTTTAGGTGTATTTGAGACCAGATCATCGATTCATGGCCTTGGAATTAAAATTCAAGGCAAAAAAAATTTTTGGTCAACTTTGCCCCATGTTATAGCATAGGGCGAATTCTTGACCTGTCCGTACACTTTGGATAAATTTTCATGTATATAAACTAAAACCCTGCATTTTTTTTTGCCAAGTACCTGCCTAAGGCTTATGTTGATAAGCTCACGAAAGGAAATTGAGCAGTACTGTGTTCGTGAAGAGCGGGACGTTTTTTAGCATCAAAATTTTACATCAGCAAAAATGCCCTATGCTATAACATAGGGCATTTTTCTGGTTCTCGTCATGTTTGGGTCTATATCTCATTTGGGCCACCCCTTATTGGCAAGTTTGAACACATTTTCTGGACCAAAATTTCGCGAAAAATACGATGGCGAAGTCAAAAACCAGATTTTAAACCAAAAAATTTTGAGAAAAGTCAAGTTTTCATGAATCTTCAAAATTTCATTTTATCCCATATATTTGGTTTTTTGACAGAATATGAATTTTTTTGGTAAAAACTTTAAAAACTTTTGTCATAGTTGTATGCAGCTAATGTAAACGAATCGATCGATACCCAAAATGGGTACTTTTAGCATAAAAATGAGTCTGAAATTTGAGTTTTATGAAAAAAATCGCCAAAAACTCAAATTTTCCGACCTACAACTTGTCAGAGCTGTCCTGCCATGGATATTGAGTTTTGACACCGAGTATATTGATGAATTTTACTTCCCACATATTGTACTTTTGATTCCCATCATAAAAAAGGGGGGTCAAAAAACCATGGGTCTTCCATTCGTGCTCCTCTCAAAAACCGTGTCTTAAACGCATCAATTTCACAAAATTTTGCTATGACACTTGAGCTGGCGCATATTGCAAAGCAAGTTGAACTTTTGTTTAACTTTTGACTTGTAATTTTACTTTTGTTTAACTTTTTAGTAGTTTTGTTGTCTTGGTGACATGTTTTCAGACCTAAGACCGAGTTCCATTCAGTATTTAGGAATCAAAATGCTGTCCTTAACAAAAGTCCATTTTGCTCTACTTCTGAGTTCATGAATCAATGTGATGGACTCTTCGCCAATGACTCACCATGACAGCAAAAATGTTATTTTAGAGCTAAGTCCTCAGTTTTTCGTTACGGGTCCTTAAAAACAGTTGTTTAAACCGATTTGCTGAAAGATTATTACCATGTGGGCGACCCGAAGTTTAACTTGGAGCTTGTTGGACTCCTTGGTCCAGTATGGAGGAGAAAATTAAAGCCCAAAATTAAATGCCCATGAATTTGCCCACAACTGTTCACGACGCAAACGCTTCGTTATGTTATTCTTGCAGAGGTAACTGTGTTTTGCGACTGCGGATGAATAATTTGCACCAGTGTATAGTAATGAACAACGTGAAAAGGTCTTAATTCGTGTAAAAAAAATGATTTCGATTTTGATTCGATTTCGAATGATTTCTTTTTGATTCCTTAACTGATCTAGTTTAATAAACAACATCGCGAAGACCCCCTGGTGAGATGGGCGAGTTACAAAATTAAACCTTATCTTGTGCACACAATCAGGAGCTGAAAGAACTCTGCTGGTATGGGCGATTAACAGGATTAATCTTTATCTTGTGCACACAATCCGTAAGACTGCCTATAAAAGCGGATTGACTTGAGCCATTTTTCAGCCCCCAAATCCCTTCATTTATAAGCCCAACCCCTGGCCGTTTAGACACTATGTCTGGCAACCCTTCGTCATAAGCCGCCTCCTCCACTCTCCAGGCTTCCTCTTCATCTTGCTCTTATCACATGGACCTGAGCGGATGATGAAGAAGTTTGGGGGGTGGAGATTGGTGCACTCTCTTCGACCCTGTCCCACAGTGACTAAATTCTTGGCCTCTGGTGTGGACTAGTCCTCTGGATTGACGCGACCAGACACTGTCCTCCCAATCCAATGTTCACAGCTCAGCTTGCTGGCTCAGCTGTTTCCCACCTTCCCTACCCACAATCCCTGACCCACCTCAATGTCAACCTGAATCCCCTCCATGGCCAAGAGCTTCAATTCCATCATTGCCAGCAACCCTGGCCCCAGCGTGACGGGGCCTTTTGAGATTGGCCGGCGCTGGGGAACATGTGGTGTGCTTGGTGTCCAGAGCCACTCAATCATCTGCCCAAACATCTCCTGCTTTCAGTGATGGGCTCAGGTCAGCCACCTTCTTCTAGACTTAGGGGCTAGAGCTTCGGGGATGAGCATGTCTCAACCATAGCTGAGACATGAGCATGTAGCTCGTAGCTCAAGTAGTGACAGCAAATCAGTTCCTAATTTATGTTATTAGGCATTTTTTAGCCTTCCTCAGAGTCGGCAGCTGAAAGTAAATCAGCTGCCAACTTCTGTTATTGGACATTTTTTAGCCTTCCTCAGAGTTATCCTGGCTCGTCCTTCCCTTTCTTCCCACCCATCGTCCTTACCTCCCGTCCTTCCCTTCCCTTCCCTTCCCTCCCTTCCCTTCCCTCCCATCCTTCCCTTCCCTCCCATACTTCCCTTCCCTCCCGTCCTTCCCTTCCCTCCCGTCCGTCCCTTCCCTCCCGTCCTTCCCTTCCCTTCCCTTCCCTCCCGTCTTTCCCTTCCCTCCAGTCCTTCCCTTCCCTCCCATCCTTCCCTTCCCTCCCAGACTTCCCCTCCTTCCCGTCCTTCCCTTCCTTCCCGTCCTTCCCTTCCCTCCCGTCCTTCCCTTCCCTCCCGTCCTTCCCTTCCTCCCGTCCTTCCCTTCCCTCCCGTCCTTCCCTTCCCTCCCGTCCTTCCCTTCCCTCCCGTCCTTCCCTTCCCCCCGTCCCTCCCTTCCCCCCGTCCTTCCCTTCCCCCCCGTCCTTCCCCCGTCCTTCCCTCCCGTCCTTCCCTCCCGTCCTTCCCTTCCCTCCAGTCCTTCCCTTCCCTCCAGTCCTTCCCTTCCCTCCAGTCCTTCCCATCCCTGCCGTCCTTCCCTTCCCTCCCTTCCCTTCCCTTCCTCTCGTCCTTCCCTTTCCTCTCGTCCTTCCCTTTCCTCTTCGTCCTTCCCTTCCCTCCCATCGTTCCCATCCCTCCCATCGTTCGCTTACCTCCCGTCCTTCCCTTCCCTCCCGTCCTTCCCTTCCCTCCCGTCCTTCCCTTCCCTCCCGTCCTTCCCTTCCCTCCCCTCCCTACCTTCCCTCCCTTCCTTCCCTTCCCTCCCGTCCTTACCTTCCCTTCCCTCCAGTCCTTCCCTTCCCTGCCGTCCTTCCCTTCCCTCCTGTCCTTCCCTTCCCTCCCGTCCTTCCTTTCCCTCCCGTCCTTCCTTTCCCTTCCCTCCTGTCCTTCCCTTCCCTCCCGTCCTTCTCTTCCCTCCCGTCCTTCCCCTCCCTCTCGAATATATTGAAACGATTTGAAATGGAAAATTGTGCAATGTTTTTCGTATTGCTCTGCAGAAACAAGGGTACAAAATGGGAAAAAGCACAAACATTACTGGTGATTAAGCAAAAGCCATTGATAGCCTTTGAACATAACTTCGTACTGCCCCAAACACTTTATCTAATTGGTGTTCGTGTAACAATATGGTAGAAGCAGCAGCTTCGTTTTTACACGTGCTGTAAGAAGGCGTTCAAAATCAGTTATTTTTTGGCATTTTGATTTTCATGACGCATTAAGAATTATAATTTTTGGATTTGAAAATTGATGAAGGGCAAATAACAAGTTACAGATTGCAATAAGCATAAAAGTCTTTGGGAACACTTTTGGCTGTAGGTATTAGACCTATAGCACCAGAACTTATCGGACATATTGGACCCAGAACCATCGCACCATCGCGCGCAGTTCAAAAACTTTTTTCATGCGCACTCAAACAAAATACAGGTGGGTGACACAACAGATTTCACTAGTAGTCGGGAAATTTCCTTGGCCCTACACCTGGGTCAACTGATTTTTTGGGAGAAAAAAACTTATTTTCGGCTTGACGATGGTACTATTTATATTTTATACTTGACAGGCTGATATTGAAACCAGATATATTAAAACCGGAAATTTTGGTTAAAGTTCTACATATGAGACGTTAAAAACAATCCATCTCTACCTCCTCTCCTTTTTCCTCAAAGAACCACCAGCACATTCGCTTCCGTCGCATTCTCTCGACTACTCGGAAGCTACTCCTCCTGTACCTATACCTACTCCCTCCATCTAAGGTTTACCAGAACCTGCGCCGCCTTGTTCCCTCTGTCACAGCATTGGCCGTCCAATTAATGTCTATTCATACCCGAGGATAGATCTCTGCAATAAAGTTGCAGTAAAATAATGCTTGAAATCGACGCAATGTATCAGCATCCTATAAAATTGAGATAGTATTCGATAGCAATCTAATCCTCTTATTGTGCCATTATACTTACCTCATCCAAAACTCTTCCCATTCACTTAAAAATATATACTTTGCCTCTAACAAATTTGCCAAACTAATAACTTGAACAAACTAATAACTTTGCCTCTCTAACATACGCTTTTTTTAAAATAACTTAATTTTAAATGTGGACGTCCTTTATAAATTGTAGTTGATATTTAATCGGCTTTATAGCGCCATGTTTTGCTAGGCCGAGGGAGTTCACAGTAGTACGTTTACTATCCTTGGGTACGCACTTTTTACATCCCCTTTTGCCTGTCTGGGGAGCTTGTCTTAGCAAACTCTTTCACTTCTGCTGCTTGTTTTAGCTATCAAAAGTTTATAAAGACATATCTTAATAAACTTTTTACCGCCATTGCAAAAACAATCTATCATTCTACTCATTGCGTAAACATTTTTAAGTCATTAGCTGTGCAAAATTTACACCACTGCTGTCAAAAAGAACTAAAAATGGTAGATCTACCAAAGCTCGACTACCAGGCAGCCGTGAAAGACCCAGAATGGGGTGCTCAAGTCTTCCGCCAAGTCAGCCCTCCATCCAATCACTCTTCTGCCATTGCTCTTTTTTGTTCCTCCAGGCGATGCAAGATCCAGGCTTCCTATTCCTTCACAATGTCCCCGGCTACGATTCCGCCGAGCTGCGTCGCTGGACTCACTGGTTCTTCAAGGTTCCCTCCCCAACCATCCCCAAGCTCCCCATCTTCAGCTATTTCCGCATTTCTGACTGAGTGAAGGACAAATTGATGCTGAATATTTGAGGAGCTGAGCGAGGAGGAGCGAGCGATGCTGGCCGCTCGCCCCTACCGCGGATTCATTGCCGCTAACGAGGATGCTAGCTCCTCCTACAAGGACCTCTACGAGATCGGTCTGCGGCCTTTTCACATTCCCCCATCAATCCGTCTTCTTCATCAAAGGCGGGCGATGCAGGGGGTCTGGACGAGAGTGCGGAGGATCGCTTCCTGCTGCTGGACGCTACGCCCTTTCCCAAGTCGAAGCCGGAGTTTGCAAGCTTCATGCGGTCCTACTACCGGTCCATGAGCGAGGTCGCCCTGAATCTCCTCAAAGTTTCATATTCATTTTCATTCATCTTTCTGTCTTGTGCTTTGACGGCGTCTTTGCACACAGATGCTGGTGCCTGGAGAGCAGGAGTGGCTGAAGCACTTTGAGCAGACGCCGCTGTCCACCCTGCGTCTCATTCGCTACCCCATCAGGTCCATGGCCCAATTCATTCAGTCAACGCCGGAGCCGAAGCCACTTTCACTTTAATAACTTTTTCCTGTTGTAATGTTTTAAAACCGATAATTCAAAAGTTCATTATAACAGGCAAAAGGTATACAAGTGGAAGTGGCTCCGGCTTTGGCTTTGACTAATTGGTGTCGGCTCAAGCTTCTGAGTGTCGGCTGGCAGGGAGGGGTGGAGGGATTGTTTTGGTAGGAAAGGCGACATACCGGATGGCCTGGTGGAGGGCGGGCAGCGCTTGCTATGCCAGAACCACACGGACGGAGGCTTCGTGACCCTCCTGGCTGTCTTCCATCAGCCGGGCCTTGAGATGCAGACCAAGGCTGGCCTGCCTCCTAAGCGCTCTCTGTCAAGCCTAGAAGCCAAGCTGGGGTCCAGGAAGGCGGCTACGTGCCCGTGGAGTGCTCTGAGGAGGGCCTCTTCGTCAACATCGGCGACCTGCTAGCCTCACTCCTCGGCGGCGGTGTCAAGGCCACCCGCCATCGCGTCGTCGGTTCAAAGCCCCCTATTCCAACCACCTTTCAACCCCCCCTGTCTTTGCAGACCACGGGGAGGAGCGCTTCTCAGTGCCCTTCTTCCTGGAGCCGGACCCATTCATGGAGCTGGAGATCGGCGGCTGTCGGAAGAGCTACGGCATTCAGGCTTCTATCTGCCTCATGAGGGAATATAGTGGGTGAAGAGAGGCTGGGGCTTGGAGGTGTTGGAGAAGGCGACGATGTTCTTCGAGCATGCCCAGCTGCTGGCCGTGGCCAAGGCCGACCCGCGCTACAAAGTTCCCTAGTCCAACAGTTTCGAAGGCGGCCTAGACAGAGAGAGTTGGTTGTCTGCAGGACTTGCCGTCCTTCAGGGATGCCCATCCCATCACTCCCGAGGAGCATGCTGCTCTATGATTCAATCGCTGCTTCTTTTATGTTCAAGGTGCTCAATTGTGCCTGTTTTTGAATGAGATTTATAATTTCTGGATGGACAAAGAGGCCAACGCAGGTTATCCTGGCTCATTAGCTAGCAACTGGACAGTCTCTTTATGAGCATTCGATACTGACAAATAAAATGATAAAGAGCAGAAATGCTGCCAAAGGACTGGTTGCGTGAAGGAGCTGGTAATTGCTTTCCTGTGCCTGCTGTATCGAAGCATCCAGCTCTTTTAGCAACCCCCTTTTTCCCAAAGCCAAAAGATGACGCTAGTTTCTCGACTTTTTACTAGTTTGTGAGGCATGAGAATTTGTGAGAATTTTTAAGACAAAGGCTTCATTCCTGGTTATTGATAGCTTTGTCTGGCTGGAACTTTCTAAAATTAATCTTCGACTTGAGGGAAATTTGTTCCCTTTGTCTTTCAGTAAAATGTGCTTTGTTCGAAGTTGGATAAAGACGCACCAAGTCTGTTTCATGCATTGTTACCTTGCATGCGTTCTCGTGTCGTTTAGTACGTCATTAGTTTTCTAATAAAATCCTTTTTCCATATAAAGAGTGTACCCGAGCTTAGAGAAAAAGAAATTAAAACTAAAACTAAAAACCGTGCAATGAATTTATGATTATAGCAATAATTATCCAATTTCCACAGAGAAATGCGAAAGCTATGGCTTTTATATCAACTGTAAAATAAAATGTTTTTTGCTCAGGCCCAAAATATGGCAAATGAGCGTCAACAAATTGTAGATAAGATCTCAGATTAAGTTCAGAGCCTGCAGATGGTAGCCTAAATTGATAATTAAGCCACGCCCAGGATTTTATTAGCTATTAAAGACAGTGCTGAGTTAGTCCACGCAAAGGTGCACGTGATGTAGAGCGTGCGAGCAGGCCTGGCCTGAGGCATCAAAGTCGCAGTCTCTCTCCCAACCACATTCCAGGCTGCCTAATGAAATGGGGGCAAAGTGATTGTGGATGGGGCCAAAAAGCCTCCCGAACTTCCTCCTTCCGCCCAAGGAAGCCCCCAGCTGCGTCTGGGCCTGTCTGACGCAGGACACAACCTGAGTGCCCGTGGCAGACATTAGGCAACACATGGGAAGCTCGGGTCATGGGAGAGACTTGTTTTCGCCCCGCCCCCTAGCGTCTCCATTTTGCGGGGGCAGCCAGGAAAGTCTCCATGGCCAGTAACCCTACGCCCTGCCTCTCATGCTGCCCCTTTCCTGGAGCCAGCCATTCATGCGAGGCTGGGCATCAGTTCCTGCAAGCTGCCCCTCCTGTCAGCTTCCCAGCTTCAGGCTCTCAGGCCTTCAATTTCCTTGTCTCCC
>JASANA010003262.1:0-16674 GCA_030248095.1 Ptycholaimellus sp. GST1_10 | reverse complement strand
CAACAATGTGTTCACGTAGAAAAGGATGGCTTAGGCTGCGCTGAAGGCTTCTTGAATGGGCAAGGACGAGATGGATGGAGAACCAACGATAGTTACTGTGTGTCATGCAGTGATGATTGTTTGGGCCATGCGCAAATATATGTACCGCTTTGAATCACCAATATATTATTTCTGGTGGCTTTTCAATAAATATAAGTGGCCTAGTGCGGCGCCATTGGCATTTTTAAGTTATGATTTTGTTGTGCCATTTTGAGTCCTTCTACATGCATTAATTGTGAAGAGTGGATACGTTTCCCATCGGGAGGATAGATCAAAGACTCTCAGGTTCAGGCATATAGCAAGAAGATGCTTAACACCAATGATAATGTGGCTTCTAACATCAATCTGGCTGGAATTGGTGAGGTTAGCGAGCATTTAATCGTTTTAAAAACGTCATTCCTTAAGTTAGTAAAGCTCCCAGCAGGCGGACATTATTCTCTGCAGGGCCAAATGACAATTGATTCAAATGACTTTAATGCCGTGTAGCAAGCACTCAAAAAGCCAAGAAATTAGGAAGGCTGCGCAATAGTTGCAGTCATAATGAAAGGAGCCATGTACTACAAGTCAGAATACCTGTCACTGGTTGTGGATGTCAAACAGTTCTATGAAGCTGATGAATGGTTGAAGGAAAACAATAAAAGAATTGTCCACCATTTCACTCAACACAAACTGGGAAGAGGATTTCCGCACTCAGCAGCCAGAACTAGTTTACAGACACCTACGAAATGTTCAACCAAATGACAACCAGCCGAGAAGCCCAGCAAAACCTGAAGATGACCTAAACCAATAATCAATCATTTCTCAAATAACCTCTCAATCTTAAAAGCAAGGTCTGCCGAAGCCGAATGGCTCACATGAACTGCCAAAGTCCGAAAAAGTATGTCAAGAAAGAGTTGGATGTTCGATAACTTAGTCTCCCAAATGTACCCATCCAAAACTATATCCTAACAGTTTAAACTTTTTAAAACATATATATATATATATATATATATATATATATATATATATATATATATATATATATATATATATATATATATATATATATATATATATATATATATATATATATATATATATATATATATATATATATATATATATATATATATATATATATATATATATATATATATATATATGCAGAATGACGGACGAAAAATAGGGTAACAGCTTAAGCGGGCCTTGGTCGCCCGCCGCTCCGGGCAGGGCGTCAGTGCTCCACCGGCCTCCGGGCATGGGTGCTACGGCCCCTACGCTTCGCCTAGCATGCTCCGCATGCTAGGCTACGCTCCGGGGCCTCCGCACCGATGCCCTACGGCCTCCGGAGCTCTGACTGCCCTGTCCTCTGCGGCAGGTGGCCTGAGGCCGCGCAAAAACAAGTCACACATTTTAAACTTTTTAAAGGTGTAAATAGCTTTGTTACCTAAGACCACACTACTATGGCTTTCTGGGCAGGCGCAAACAGAGCGATAGGGCCCAGCCCCCCAACTTAACAACTAATGGCAGGTTCTCCAATGGTCGGCAGGCTGAAGCTCATCACATATGCGTCAGATTGAGCTATAAATAGGCTCAATCAACGTGCCATCATTGATTTATGCAGTTCTTTTATCAACTTTCTTGGTGCTTTATGTGAAAGATGATGATTGAGCTGAAGCTGGTTCATTAACTCGAAATGATTCAATGTTCAAATAACCAGCTACATTTTGTTACCATTTACATTATCGCTCGTTTATGCAAGAGCTGAAATGTGGCTTGTGTTTCCTGATCAATTTTTGACAGCCAAGTCAGGGATGACTGTGATACCAACCCACGTATTATTTGTATTTCCTTCTGAGCCCATTATACCAGCTTCTTCTAACAAATTTATCATTTGAACCTGGAATCCATGATCATATGCTTCAACAGCTACATTTTACGTAATAATGGGCATATGAAACACATCCTTAACTTCAATGTTGTAGTTATCACCCATATGACCACCTCAAACGGGTTACCATCTACATCCATCTATATAAAATCTACATCCAAAATCCCATCATTTGTATCCTTCATCAATACATACAATGGTTCTCCGTAAAATGATGTACATTGTGCTAGCACCGAACTCGTGGACAATTATAAAGTTTGATGGAGAATTAACGAGATTGCTTCACAGATTCCGTGGACAAAAGCACTTGACATATATTTATGTGTCAATTGCGAAATATTTACCAACCATTCGGATAAAATACACGTTTAAAATCACCCTTAAACGCAAAAACGTAGGATCAGAAATCTCATAATTCATTAAATATGAATGCTGACAAAGTCATACAGAATACAGCTGAACTAATGTTTGAAATAATGGAGGAAGCCAGCAAGTGTTTACATTACAGCAATGCCGACAAAGGTGCGCGAAATAATCCGTCTATGGTAGACATTGATTTAATCAAACCTGATTCACCAAAAGCTGTTCTTCAACCTGACAATAGTTTTAAGCTCTCTGCATCTCTTAAAGCTGCACCTAGCACGTCACCATGCACGAATACATTGGTATTTTGTTTGGAACCAAAAACAATGGATAAAAGCGGCAAACTGGATGACGAAACTCCATTTGTTGACATAAAATTCGAACCCCAGTCAGCCAAGCTCTATATTAACAATGTGCAAATGTATTGATTTTTTAAGGTGCATTTGATCTATTGTTTATTTGATTTGTTGACATGTATTTGACTAAAATTTTTATTTTTATTGATTAAATATTGTAATACTTTTCAAAAAAATGACCAAGCTAAGCCTCTTTTGATAATAACATAGCAATTGCATAATTGATAACATTTATTACATACCCTGTATATATCTAGTTTATATTCTGGGTGGAGTCTTTACTAGTTGAAATAATTGAGATGAAAAAAGCTTAAATATTTTGTGAGGTAAATACTTAGCATTTTAACAGAATTAATATATATACCTCCTTAAAGGGAAAACACCATGGGTTGACACCATCACAAATTCCACTAATATTTTTTTCAGTGATATGTGTTAACATTGTAAGCTTGCAAGGGTATAAAGATTTGGCTGAAAGCTTTTCATTCTCAAGTTAAAAAATCCTAAAGTTTCCTATGCTACAACGTGTAAAAGGGCTCTAGGAGACACAAAAAAATGCATAACTTAAAACCTCCAAAGCGCTCGTATGTGTCCGCATAATACAACTTGTATTTATTGAAAAGCCACCAGAAAAAAATATATGAGGGGTAAAAATCGGAAGGGATAATATGGGAGGGCCCGAAAACTGGTTCTCCTATGTTATAACATAGGAATCTAGGAAAACTAAATGAATTTAAATTTTAATTGAATTGGTTCAAATGCACATTAAATTGCCAAAACTACTATTTATGATCCATGAGGAGTAATTTTAAGCAAATTGTGAAATTAAAAACGAATTATAATTTTTTTCATTGTGGCCTATTTTGCCCTATGTTTTAACATAGGCAAAAATAGAAACTTCAAAAAATCATAAAAAATAAAATATCACGAATCAAGAAAATTGAAGTATCCTTGCAAGATACATAACCCAAGGGCTTTGTATTCTGCACCTAAAAGCTAGATTTCAGGATGGTGTAAATTAGGTCGTTTGTCCTTTAAGGTATCTATAAATTCACATTGATGTGCCTAGATAATGCGCCTATTTGCCTAGATTTATTAATAGTTAAATGAAGTCTACCCTTATTTAAATATATTAACAAATGGACTTTGTAATTTGATGATTTCTTAGACCAAAGCAAACTGGATAATTTCAGTTTTGTTTATTCCATGCAATAAAACTCGGAGATTTTGAAGCACCTGCGAGTTTTAGAGGCTTGCATCATGGATGCCTGAGTGTTTTAGTTCGGGCACACATTTCACTGTTGCCAGGTTTTGAGGCGAAATCAATTCATATTTATTATATTTTATAATGCATTTGACCTTTTATCAAATCATTTCGCATGGTATACGAAAATCACTAATCGGAAAACAATAAACATTCCATGCAGCCCAAAACTACGCAAATAGATCACCATGGAGGGGTTTTGCACTGATGCCAGTTTCCTCCTTTTACGTCTTGCTCGGCTGAGGTAAAGTTTTCAAAAATATAATTTGACGGCCACGATTTGAATATTTACGACCAAGTGCCGTTGTGACCAAGTATGTAACCATCGTGTTAATTATAGATATAGAAGGCAAACTTAAAGACTGTTTATTAGATAGGGAAAATACAAGTATCATGATTGCCAGCAAGTAGGCACGGCAGGCTTTTTTTCTGGAAGGGCTGCCAATGGGTCTGGCGGCTGCTGCCTATGGGTCTGGGTCGAGACTATGGGTTTGACTGATGCCTATGGGTCGTTAATACTCGAAAATGTGTCCTATTACGGCTAATATGTTTGTTAGTTTTTTAAACTAGCCTGGCCTTGGGACTGAGAGAAGAAGGACTGTATGCTACAGTTTGTACTGCCCTCGAAGTTGAATAAAAAAAATGACTTTAACAGGGACTGCGTGTTACAATTTATTTTTCTATATTGAGAGAAGAAGCACTTTATGGTACAGTTTTTGTTTCTGTATGTTACAAAGGGTTTTTTATGATTTTCTTCTCTGAGTGACAGTGAGTACCGGTGTGTGCTGTACTTGTACTTGGATGTTAATCAGTACTGGCGTGTGCGGTCAACTGCATATGCGTATTAGTCGCAAGGGAACGATTTTGGGCTGTGCATTGTTTTAGTGATATTTGAGTTTATGGGATGTTTCATAATGAAAAAGGGTTGTCGCATGTCAGAATACCCAGCAGAATAATATTTGATGAGAAGGAATGACTGACCAGATAATGTTGTGGCAGTCTTATGGCATTTTTTTAGGAAAGCATAACAATAAGAAATATTAATATTAAAAAAACTAAAAACAAATTTTCTGGGCTCTCTTAGTTCTTTAGTTAAGTTCAAAATTTAGTAATAAATTAAAATTTCATGATAGTAGTTTTAAATATAATGTTATCCCCTTATAGCCCAATCTAGTGTCGGGGGTGGCCTTGGGGAGCAGGGAGGCAGCTACTGCGGCGTAGGAGGTGCGTGGGGCAGGGGGGCCCAGCAGGAAGCCTGTGATGAGCTCCAGCTTTGATTCGATGGCTGCAAGGCGGCGGGAAGGGGGCTCCACGTGCGTGGCGCATGTCTCGGCTGTGTTTTGGCTAGGGGCGGCATGCTGGGGCCCTGTCTGTGGGTTCTTCTCCTGGCAGGCGAAGCAGAGCACCTTGACGAACGGTAGGCGAAGTGCAGAGGCGAGGCGCTTTGAGGCTACCTTGGTGTCGCAGCTGCAGTCGGTGCAGTAGGTCTTGGCGCATAGGAAGCAGGTGATGGCGTTGAGCTGGGGGCTGGACAGGGCCGTGAAGGCGGGAGTGTCACAGGCTTCACAGTAGGCTGGAGGGGCAGAGGAATTAGCAGATTCAGCATCGGCGTCCATCGTTGCTGGCTCAGCCAGCTTTCTTTTTTTACTTTTCGGACTTTTCTTGCCCATGGGGGCTGCGAGCGAGGTACACACGCACAGTGGGGTACACACGCACTTGACCTCCTGTTACAGAAGAATAAATTATCCTTGGGAAAAATCAAAAAGTTAAAATTATATAAACAAAGTAATTGACAATAGTGGGTTAGATTAACATTTAATTTGATCTAACAAACACATCAATTGATCAATGTTTACTAGTTATATGATATTCATACGCACACTTGGTTTTTTATCAGCACGTTTTGCTTTTGTTTCCTTATGAGAAGCAGAAACAGAGAATGGGATGGTAATGCCCTATGAACTTTTCTACTATTTTTCCTATTTATTTATGTATCTATCAAATCTTACAGCATTATTAAATGAATATTGGAGAACATGTATTCTAAAATTTTATGACGCGTGCAAGTAAAGTAAATTTGCAGAATTTACTATCAAAAAATAAATGCAAGAACTAATATTTCAAGCATAACAGGGAATTCAATCATCTATAATGATTCACAGCATTGAAATAAACTAATCTCTTAAGCATAATAAAGTAGTCGGCACAGAAATAATTAAAGGAATCATATGTTGACAGCAGATGCAATTGGCCGTTTTCTCTTGTTTGATTCTGGCCGAAAAATAACAAAAGAGCATTCCAGTTGATGTGATACTTTCATAATAGCTGCTGAGTTTTCAAACTCGCCACAGTAGTTTGGTGCAGAGAAGATAGTTAGGAGTCTTCGACCAGCAAAAAATTCATATCCAGACTCCACAACTTGATGTGCTCTGACGATAAGGTCAATTTCATTTCTACGGCAGAATTCTTTGACCACATCTGCAGCAAATGTAAAAGCAATGCCACGTACATTTTCTGCCCAACCATTTGCTATATATCTGTTTGGATCTGACCAAAGCAGGTCACACATAACTCCAGAGTCAGGTACCTCTCTTGGACGTGGAAGTTCTCGTATTGTATTAAGCGATGTCAGATGGGGAGATAGACCACCATGCATGCATAAGATACGTTTTTCTATCAGGCCAGCTACAGGAAGCCAGTTAAAAGTGTCAGTGAATTTTTTCCACAACCTTTCGTTGAATCGCTTCAACATCTCATCATAAAAACCATATATCTTAGTAATTGAAGATGACTCATGGTTTCCACGAAGCAGATAGATTTGATTTGGATATAGTATTTTGAAGCAAAACAATAGAGCAATGGTTTCTGTGCCAAGCCTTCCTCGATCCACATAGTCACCCAGAAATAAATAACGGTTCACAGGACTTGGAGTACCATTGTGTTGAAATATACGGATAAGATCTGAATACTGTCCATGAATGTCACCAACTATTGTTATGGGTGCATCAGTCTCCACCAACATTGGTTGCCTTGCTAATATGGGTTGAACTTTGTCACAGAGAGCCTCCAACTCTAATGATGTCATCTTCACAGGATGTGCTTCATTACGCTGACTATTCTGCAACCGCTGAGAAAGTGTTTCTGGATCAACAGTGCTTGATATGTTCATGATTTTCTTCATAGCATCATCTGTAATTTAGTGGTTTCTGATGTTTATAAACTTAAATAGCACAAATGATGGATTCATTTAAATTCCCAACATGACTTAAATTCGTCTAAATATATTGATGTACTGTGATATTTAGAATAGCAGAATTTATTTCACGCTTTCAGGTAACTGCCCTAAGACTTTTGTTTATGTCCTGTAAACCCGAGATTATAAAATGCAAATGCAGACAATCTTATATTTTTGGTTGTAGACAGGTTAAAAAAATGCCATTTGAAAAGTGTTCTGGGCTTTCAGTGAAAAAAAAAGTTTGTTGAAATTGGTGGCGATTTAATTGAGTTATGACCCAAAAACTTCTAAAATGTGAGAGACGCCTAAGATGGCCTATGCTTAAGCATAAGAAATAGTTGAATCAGGATTGACCCATTTTGAACTAAAACAAAAGAAACCAATGTGACAGTGGGGTGTATATGACCCTAAAGAATATATTAAGGCAGTAAATTTTTTTTCCAAAAATGTTGCCTATGCTTTATTATAGGGCCCATCAGTGAGTGCAAATTTTCAAATGAAAAATTTATCGAGTCGGTCAAGCCAAATGCCAACGATTTATATACCAAAATGTTCGCAAGAATCTGATTTTTAACGTGGTTATGGTCCACCCCTTGGCAGAACCAGTCACAATTGAGCTATCAGTTTTTTTCTGCCAAAATTGAAAAGTCAAAATTTTTGATTTTTCCAAAAAATTTTTTTTTGACCGCGGAGCGGCCCGAAGGGCCGCTCCGCGGTCTATAGAGGTTACTGAACTTTTGTCCTCATGTGTATATATGTATGTCTGGAAATGCTGGGAACGGGCGAATTCTCAACGGATTTGGACAAACTTTTTTTTCCTGAAAGGTAATGAGATTTTAGGAAGATCTGGAGGGGTAGACCCGGTTTCCGAGCAGTTGAAACATTACTTATTTGGGTAGAAATGTTTAAACATTGCAATATACAGTTTTTGCGCTGTAGCACCTGTTATCTTGAGAATTGCACAGACAACTTGAGTTTTTTTGTTCACAAGTCGTATATAACGATTCCAAATCTGTGCTTACTTTTGAAAATGGTTGAGAAACCACAGACTTGCCCTCTTGAGTGACAAACTTTCACGCATGACAATAGCATCAATAATTAGTAGCAGCTGAACGGCTGAAAATTGAACAGAACACTTGAGTTTTTTTGTTCACAAGTCGTATATAACGATTCCAAATCTGTGCTTACTTTTGAAAATGGTTGAGAAACCACAGACTTGCCCTCTTGAGTGACAAACTTCCATGCATGACAATAGCATCAATAACTAGTAGCAGCTGAACGGCTGATAATTGAACATAACACTTGAGTTTTTTTGTTCACAAGTCGTATATACCGATTCCAAATATGTGCTCACTTTTGAAAATGGTTGAGAAACCACAGACTTGCCCTCTTGAGTGACAAACTTTCAAGCATGACAATAGCATCAATAATTAGTAGCCGCTGAACGGCTGATAATTGAACAGAACACTTGAGTTTTTTTGTTCACAAGTCGTATATAACGATTCCAAATCTGTGCTCCCTTTTGAAAATGGTTGAGAAACAACAGACTTGCCCTCTTGAGTGACAAACTTTCACGCATGACAATAGACTGATACTGTATAAGTTGCCTGGGAAGTTGTGGGCTGTGAAGCTCCGCGGTCACCTATTGCGCTCTGCGCCATATACTTGTTTGATAATTTTTTGTCAAACTCGAAGTTCACAACCTTTTTTAGCTCCAAATTACCTTTTGATTGATATAGAATAGTCCACAATTATCTAAAATGTCTTAAACAAATTTTTAAAAAACTGAAATTACAGGATTTAGAGCCCCAAAAAATGCATGTTACAAAAGTGATCATATCAAGTCAATAAAACCATTTTTTCGGAAACGACTAGTTGCACAGAGATGACAACTATAATGCCTTAGAGGCTGGCACTAAGCCATTTGTATCGGAGAAACTTCATTTTTACCAAAGTGGGATGCTCCCTCTCGAGTCTTTCGGAAATGCTGTCTTAAGTTTGACTTGCTTTTCACTTACTTTTGCGCTGTTTATTAGCCAACGTATTCAGAGAGAAAAAGGCAATCAAAAGAGAGAGAAGCCAAATGGAAAAGGCAGAACATTGAGGAATCCCACACCTCAATTTAGAGCCTGTACCATTCTACTCCTGACACTTCAAGACCAAGTCCAGTGCCTGGAGTCCAAGAAACTCAAGCTCTAGGGGGAAACTGCTGAGGCAATCCCCCACCACATTGGGCCTCCTCTTTCTGCGGACCTTCTTCTTCTCTTGATTCCAGGGCACCAGCTCCAGGGCTCGACCAGCTCCAGGCACCAGCACCAGGCTCCAGCTCCAGGCCATCAGCTCCAAGCCCCAGGCCACCTATCACCAGCCTCAAGCTCCAGCCCTTCAGCTCCACCAGCCCCCTCCAAGGATGTATTCCTCCACCAGCCCCCTAGGCCTATCCAAAGCCCTTCCCAGCCTCCATCCCTGCTGCCCCAGTTGCCCAGGAGGCCCCAAGAGCCACAGCGAGCGCTGCCTCACCTACTCGTCCTGCCAGGACCTCTTCTGCTTCCCCTGCCTCAACTCTTTCTTCCAGCCTTTATGACCAAAATAAAGGTGATGAAATTGAACTTGATATATCTTAGGGCTCTCAATCGCTTTTGTGGCCAGACTTCGAATCCCAGGACAATTGCTCAAAGTGGCTAAATTAAAAGTCTTTCAAAACAAGATACTCTGGTATTGGCTGGAAAAAGCCGCTCAGCAAATAAACATGATCAGTCCTGGATTCACCGCCAACTGGCATTGGTCTGGTTTTTTGCAGTAGCATATAGCAGGCAAACTCATTGGCGTAGTGTCTCTGGAGTGCTGGTGTATTGGGGAAGAGCACCGGATGTAGTGGAGCATGAAAATGTGCTTCATGCAGATTAGGTGCTCCTCTACCATGGCTTTGTCCATAGTATTCATATCGTATCCATGTAATGGGCATTTAAATTTTAAGCCATTAAAAACCTATACACAGCTACCTTTATCGGCAGTTTTTTAATATTTAGCAATCTCTTCAAAAAGTCCAATGAGTATCACGTAAGCGGTGTTAGGGATGCACATGACAGTTTTGGAAGGCAATTCCACTATATTATTTCATTCTTAGTTTGAAAATTATATTTTACAAATGAGTAGTGTCGTAAATTCTCTAAATGGTAAGCTGGTAACCACACAGTTGACTTCTTACTCCCACTCTAAAGCGACCTGTGTCTTCCTGTAGATGCGCTGATATTGCAGAATCTTACAATCACGTAATCGCCTAAATGATACAATCAATTCACGTAAAATTATGACCACCACATTAATAGAACCTTTAATGGCTTAGTGACCACCACTTTGATACAACTTACCATGGTTTAGAACAGGAGGAGTCAACCCCAGAAGAACAACTTCCCCGATGACAAGCCTTCCACTATCGCTTCAATGGCAATCCGATGGCCCCAGTTGTTGCGTGGGTTCAGACGACTCATCCTCCACCACAACCATTCCTTCTGCCGGCTCCTCCCATTGCCTCAGGAGAGGAAGCACGGGAAGGGAGACCCGCAACACAGGATCCGGACGCGGACACGCATGGACGAGACAGGGCAAGGAGGGAGAGCAATCACACATCCCTCCAGAGATGGTGCAGTTGCCTCCACAGCCACCACAAGGACAACCGCTACTTCTCCAACCGCAGCTTGCTGCTCCAGCCTGCCCAACGACGCTGGAGGTGGGCCCCAGGATGGGACATGGAATACAAGAGTATCTGGCACCGCAAACAAGACTCAACACAGCCCGCACCCATCCCGCCAGGATGAGCTCAACCAATGAACCAATATGGGAAGGGATGAATGGAGGGCCACACAGGACCCCTTCCTCATCACTACATACCGCTGCAACCAGTGCACAAGATAGCGCACCATGGCCAGCACAGGGAGAAGTCCGAGTGGCCTACGAGGTCCCTCCTCAGTTTCCTCCGGCACCACATCAACCCCAACAGTACTACGCGCCACAGCAGCCCCTCTGGCAACCTGCCCAAATACAAGCCGGCAACTGGGGTGCAAACCTGGTGATGCAAGGGGTGGAAATGGCATTGCTGCAGTACTGCCAACAAATTCTCCAAAACCTGCTCCTACAACAGGAATGGGAACAACTGAGACAAACGCTCCTGCTACTGGAATACCCACAATTCAAGGGAGCTCCTCTTGACTTCCCCACCTGGAAGTCCTCCTTCCTCAAGCTTATTTAGCGCCTGACCAACGACCCCCACCGGCACATCCAAATACTGGGACAGTGTCTGGAAGGAGAACCACTCAAGAAGGTGCAGAGGTATTTGGCTGACCCCTCCAAATTTGATGTCATCCACACCCTGCTGACACGAGACTATGAGAATCCTACCCTCCTCATCCAGCGAGCCAAGAAGGACATCGAACAACTACCTTCTGTGTTGGACCACAACCTGGACAGCTTCATTGACCAACTCCGGTCCAGCTTCTACTTCCTTCGGGTCCAGTGCCAACTGCCGGAAGAGAAGCTGCTCCACCTGATGCAGATGGTGATGAACAAGCTACCCTCCAGCATCTACAACCGATGCATCCACAAGCTGCACTCCATCAATCTACATTACCTCAGCATCAACCATCTTATCCCTCTACTAGAGGAAGAAGCTCAAGTGCTACAGTTAAGGAAAGTGCTGCGACCAGGATGGGTGGAGAGCCGTCCCCCTTTGCAAGAACACTCACATTCAGCCAAACCTCACTCCAACATCCTGTCCGCCGGCATGGAGAGAGAGGCAACAACGCTCACTACTCCAACTTCAGCACAACACGGAGACCAACCATGCGCCTTCTGCGCGGGCAACCACAAACCAATCAATTGTCATCGCTTCACTACCGTTAAGCAGAGAAAAGATCAAGCAGCCTAATATAGACAATGCTACAAGTGCCTAACATAAGGACATGACGCGACCAGCTGCCACTAACAGTACAACTGCCAATTCTGCTGCCAACCCCACCATCACTCTGCCATTTGCTATGACGCGTTCCCAGACAAACATCGGGAGTGCTCACTTTTGCACTGCTGGCAGGAAGATAGTACCCAACAAAGCAGCACTGGACGGAGCCCACGAAGGAACACATCACGCAGCCCCACACGCTACACGACAATGACAACAACAAGCCCATCGCAACAGTCTTGCCCTAATAGCAATAGCCGACCTCGCGGCGGCAGCTTTGGATGAGGCTCTGAGGACAGAGACAGACACCTGAGCCGATCACCAACGGCACGCGACACCTTCCAAGCATGGACCCCGTCTCCAGGTCATTGACAAGAGAAGAGACGATCTAGAGATGACAGCAGAGGCACCAACCGGCCAAACGACAGATCCAGAACAAATAGCAAAGGAACCAAGGGACGAAATAGATCATCAGTCTCTCCTCCACCATGACGACATCCAGCAACTCCTCAGCCAAGATCACGATCAAGAGAAGGGTCCATGAGAAGGAGAAGCAAAGAAAGGAAGACGGCTAGCATGATGGCATCAGGAGGGGGACACACAGACCCCGGACCCATCATGCTCACGTTCCCAGCCTAGCTCCACTCCAAAGACTGCGAAACAGCGACGGATGTCTCCTGCATACTGGACTCAGGTTCACAGATGGCAGCGGTATCCAAGCGCATCGTAGAGCTTCTGGGACTCAAGACACTGGACGTGCATGAGATCAACACAGGAGTCTTTGGCCTCAAAGAACGCCATCAGATGTGGATGAAGAAGGTGCAACTGAACGTCCTTGCTCTCAGTGGCTTTGAGTTCAGCCTGGACGCCTGGGTCCCGAAAGGAGAAGTCTGCCCCCACTCACCCTTGAGGCTTCCATCGAGGGGGAGGAGTGGGATCAGATCAGAAACAAACATCCAGAACTGCTGAACATGCCACCACGAAACAAGGAAAGCCTGATGGAAGTGGACATACTGTTCGGACAAGACGTGAATGCATTTGTCCTGGCAAGCGCAGCACCTTGGAGCTTCCCACTCAGACCAGGACTCTCCAGTCCCCTTGGAAGCTTCCTTGTGGGGAACGCGAAGTCACCACTCATAGCCAGGCGAGCCATCCATCAGGGAAGAGCCATCCTGGTAAACGAGATAGGAGAGTCAGAAGACGGGAATGAGGATGACAGGCCTCGGAGGCTATACCGGCCGAACCACGTGCTGCAAAGGTTTGCCGACTTCCCCCTCACTCGCTGGTGACTGTTGGACGTACTCAGCAGCACCACGGACTCTCTAGCTCAGCATGAAGGATCAAGGGACCAGATCAGAGCTCTGGAGAAGGATCTGCAAAAGCTCGGATATGAAGTGGACAAACATGTGCAAGAGCGCCTCCACCACTCCAGCTGGTCGGAGCAGGAGATGAGCTTATGGTGAATGGAGGGCAAGAATCAGTGTGGGTGATGCCCACCCAAAGCCCGTGGATCAAGGGAACGGCCCCACCCTTCTTGACGCTCACCATCCCACCCCCACGCAAGTACTCCCTCCCTCCGGAACGCCCCTCATCAATGCAAGGAGATGACACGTTTTGATGCTCAGAGTGGGAAGATGCGAAGAGTTGGAGGAGGAGAAGGAGGCCGCAGTGATTGACGCAACACTAGCACTGACAGAGTGCAACGATGGAGAGGCGCTGACGAGAGAGGAGATTTCATAAGATAGAATGATCGCTATGCTGGAGCCCAACCTGAGGAAGCTTCAGCTAGCAACGCCCGCTGGAAACCATGCCTCCTGGAGGACATGGTGGAAGTTCTGGGGAGTCAGGAACTGGAGTATTACCTACCGTGTCAACTGGCCAACAGGGTCCATCCCCCATGGAACCACGACTCTGACGACAACAGAACTGGAACCATTCTTCCCGTCACCCGCTTTAACATGCCCACCAAGCCCAACACCATCATCTCCGATGCCCAGATCTAACAACTGAGAGTGCTCAGAGGGTTTCACTCTGCCGAGGCCATCCAAGCGGACCCAAAGGGAACCTTCACAAAGACTCTACTTCAATGCCTCCAACACAGCCCAAGGCTTTGCTCAGTCCAACTGCAATGTATGATAGCCGAGGCATGGGACTCTCTACCTGATCGAGTGAAAACGGTGTCGATGTGGGAGGGCTTTCTGGGGCAGCTGGAAAAGCCAGCAATCAAGAGGATGACAATATGAGTCACGCCGCCAGTGCAAGATATAGCACAACTGGCCACATGTCTAAAATCTCTGTGACTCTACGGGGTTTGGGACTTCTCTGCCGACGACTGGGCCACCCTGAGTAAACTCCGACAACTATGCTCCCTTCAAACTCGGAGTGCAGAAGAGTTCGGATGGAGGCGGACTGGAAGGAGCCATTGCCTCAGATCCAGACCCTCACATTCAATCGCTTCTCAGTGATAAAGATGCCTTACCTGCAAAAGCTGATGCCAAACCTGCGCACACTGCACCTACCAAGAGTCCGATTCAACCGCAAGAGCTGGGACATGAATAGTGGACCAAGCCAATTTTGGGACATCCTGCCGAGTCAGCTGGAGAAGTTGTGGGTGCACACTCCCGGCATCTGGGCCTTTTCCTGGACCATCACCAAGACACTACCAACCAGAACGCGAATACTGCAGGACCTGAAGAGCCTACGGGTAGATGGAGAGCTCACTGGACTCACGACGCTAGCACCTAATCTCACCGCGGCAGCGACGTAAGACCTGGAGGACTTGCCAGAGACAGTGACTAAACTACACTACACTTGGAGTTTGGAAGCCATAGGGAAAGGCCCCCTGATGTCAAGACTGAAGAAGTTCACAGCTCTCA
The DNA here is from genome assembly GCA_030248095.1 of Ptycholaimellus sp. GST1_10. Lineage (NCBI taxonomy): Eukaryota > Metazoa > Nematoda > Chromadorea > Chromadorida > Chromadoridae > Ptycholaimellus > Ptycholaimellus sp. GST1_10. The sequence goes on along the minus strand of JASANA010003262.1, from coordinate 1,717 downwards.
CCCACCTCACCCTTCCACACTCCTCTGGAGCCTTTGCCCATTCCCCGTATTGCCTCTACGTCCTATCTCAACTGGACACCGTCATGCATCTCCTACTAGATAAGTCGGCATGGCAGACCTTCTGCAGGGTCGGTGAACGAGAAGAACTCCCACTGGAAGAAAAGACCCTGCCGGGGCTACCCCCACCAAGGCTCAAGTACCTGAAGCTGGACTGGCCTGATATGTAGCAACACCAAACATACATCAGAAAGCTGTTCTCACGTGGCGCGAGTTCAGTGTACTGATCCACCCAGGCTTGTCCCATTGCAGTGAGGATGGGCCCATCTGAAGAGTGCCACAGTGCCCTTCAATCATGGGCAATTGCACTGTGCACCTCCCATGGCCTGATTTGTAGCAACAGCAAATATGCATCAGAAATCTGTTCTCACGTAGCATGATTTCACTGTACTAATCCACCCGTGTTTGTCCGAGTGCAGTGAAGCATGGCTCATCTGAACAGTCCCACAGCACCCTTCAAGCGTGTGCAGTAACACTGCACTGCTCCCATTGGTTGGTCTGCAACAACAGCTAACATGCACCAGAAAGCTGTTCTCACGTAGCGCGATTTCAGTGCACTGCTCCACCCGTGCTTGTCCAAGTGCAGTGAAGCATGGCTCATCTGAACAGTCCCACAGCACCCTTCAAGCGTGTGCAGTAACACTGCACTGCTCCCATTGGTTGGTCTGCAACAACAGCTAACATGCACCATAAATATGTTCTCACGTAGCGCGATTTCAGTGCACTGCTCCACCCGTGCTTGTCCGAGTGCAGTGAAGCATGGCTCATCTGAACAGTCCCACAGCACCCTTCAAGCGTGTGCAGCCCATTGGTTGGTCTGCAACAACAGCTAACATGCACCAGAAAGCTGTTCTCACGTAGCGCGATTTCAGTGCACTGCTCCACCCGTGCTTGTCCGAGTGCAGTGAAGCATGGCTCATCTGAACAGTCCCACAGCACCCTTCAAGCGTGTGCAGTAACACTGCACTGCTCCCATTGGTTGGTCTGCAACAACATCTAACATGCACCAGAAAGCTGTTCTCACGTAGCGCGATTTCAGTGCACTGCTCCACCCGTGCTTGTCCGAGTGCAGTGAAGCATGGCTCATCTGAACAGTCCCACATCACCCTTCAAGCGTGTGCAGTAACACTGCACTGCTCCCATTGGTTGGTCTGCAACAACAGCTAACATGCACCAGAAAGCTGTTCTCACGTAGCGCGATTTCAGTGCACTGCTCCACCCGTGCTTGTCCAAGTGCAGTGAAGCATGGCTCATCTGAACAGTCCCACAGCACCCTTCAAGCGTGTGCAGTAACACTGCACTGCTCCCATTGGTTGGTCTGCAACAACAGCTAACATGCACCATAAATATGTTCTCACGTAGCGCGATTTCAGTGCACTGCTCCACCCGTGCTTGTCCGAGTGCAGTGAAGCATGGCTCATCTGAACAGTCCCACAGCACCCTTCAAGCGTGTGCAGTAACACTGCACTGCTCCCATTGGTTGGTCTGCAACAACAGCTAACATGCACCAGAAAGCTGTTCTCACGTAGCACGATTTCAGTGCACTGCTCCACCCGTGCTTGTCCGAGTGCAGTGAAGCATGGCTCATCTGAACAGTCCCACAGCACCCTTCAAGCGTGTGCAGTAACACTGCACTGCTCCCATTGGTTGGTCTGCAACA
>JASANA010003261.1:0-34448 GCA_030248095.1 Ptycholaimellus sp. GST1_10 | reverse complement strand
TGCCCTAAATTCATTCCTCGAGAGGCTTAATGTTGTACATGTTGCATACCTTTTTATTCTGTCAAAGCGCCAATATTTCCAAAATAAGCAAAAAACTCATACAGCATTCATCTAGTTGAACAACGTATGATGCTTCGCATTGTTCAAAATATTTGATGTATCGTGTTAGGAACCTTCTTGTCCATTAGTAACCTAGCAGTGCGGCTAAGAAGAAAGGAATTCGATTTTTATTCTAAGGAGCTCTTCATCTCACTTGAACACAAATTTTCCACTTTTCGAAGAATCTTACAAACTGAATGTATTTGTTGCTGTTCGTCTTACTAGTTATGCCATACGAAGCGTCATCTAGCCAAGGTTTATAAGATTGAGGCAATTTATTTGGGAGAATGAACAACTTACCAAAGGGGGAAACCTGAAGTTTTGAAACTTTTTTGCGTAGCTCCGAAAATGGTCATTAAATGTTTTTTGGCAGAAATTCTTGGAAGCAATTTTGTCGATTAATTTTGGCTCTTTCTTGCTAAAGTTTATCTAATTGATAAAATATTAATCTAAAATGAGTGCAGTGGTCTTGGCCGATCAAGGCTGCTGAAACACAATAAATTTAATATTCATTCATAACCATCACGGACTCAGTTATTAATGGCAATCAACAATTCTATGCCATGCAGTTCTATGCAGTTCCTATACTCTACACATCATCTGAACTAAGTTTGAAATTGTCAAAATGATCATGCCAAAAACCTAAACAATTATAAAAGTCCATGAGACCTTAGGTGTATGCTGCTCTTTAGCCCAGTGATGAGGAAAAATTATGCTGTTCCTTGGAGAACCACGATGGATAGGCTGCGGCCTGACCTGGGAAGGTTCTCAGGCGGTGGGCAACCTCTCAGCCGAGTCTGCCCACAGCACCATTGATGGCATCCGAGCTCCGGCATGTTTTCACCAGCTTCAAAGGCAGCTGGCGGTTAGTGTTTGCCTAGGCCCCAGGTTCTTCCCAAAAGTCCACAAGCCTTTGGTCCTAACTGACAGGGAGTATAATTTATAATTCACTACCTAAATCCACTATAAAGGTTTTGAAAATTCATTATGAATAGATTTTTAGCTGCTTTTATTGTTTAGGCATTATTGTTGCTCAGCCACTGAACACAGTGATAATTTTCTAAAATCACGGCAAGAACATAAAGAGAAGTCAATCGATTGAGTAGCGGGCCAATCGAATTTAGGCAATCTTTGTCAGGCAGCTGGCGCAGGCTTTGCCTACAACCGGCGCGAGAAACTCTGTCGTCTGCTGGCAAGGCTACCTGCTGATATCTGCCGGAGTTCAAAGGATGCCAGCCAGTGGCGTCTTTGGCTCCGGCCTTTGCCCCTGCAGCCTGTCTACAACACCCAGCGCAACACCCAAGACTCTACCTGCAGTCCACACTGCCGTGATGCCCCTCTTCTTGCCAGGGCACCATTGGACATCTTTAGCTCATCCTATCCTAAATGACTGAGAGACCCACGGAGGTTGCCTTGCCTCAAAACACTGGCCTAGGCTTTGTTGAGGCAGCTCCAGGGGGTAATAATGAGGGGGTAATAAAGATGGTTCACAACGAATCCAACAGGCAATGGTAACCGTTCTTGAACAGAATTCTGGGACTGGGTTGAGGTGACAGACTGCAAGTGACGGACATGGAGTGGGCCCTGAACGGTGGCTACAATGAGCTGGAGCCGCCCTTCATGCGCCTAGTACCCGCCAACTCCACAATGCAGCTCTGCCCTACCCTGCGCATGCTCTATATGCACACACGGGGGGCAGGAAAGGGAGTCGGTGACGCATTGCCTTTAGGGGAAGAAGCTCATAAATGCACCAAAATCTTGATGTTTCAAAAATTTGAACATGCATATAACCATGGTTTTTCAATAAAATCAGTTGAGTTTTGGCATATACCCCTGTCGTGGTGATATCTTGAAACTGCTTTAAGGAATTTTGAAAATTTTTATTATTTCCCGATTTATGAACAAAAACCTAAAATCTTGATGTTTCAAAAATTCAAACATCCATAAATCTAGTGTTTTTCAATGAAATCAGTTGAATTTTGGCTTGTACGTCTGTCATGATGACATCTTGAAGTTGAGAAAAAGAATTTTAAGAAAATTGATTATTTATTGATTTATGGGCAAAAATCCAAAATATCGATGTTTCAAAAATTCGAACATCCATTAATCGCTGGTTTTTCAATAAAATCAGCTCAATTTTGGCAGGTACGTTTGTTGAGGCGGTACCTTGAAGCTGTTAAAAGGGATTTGTGAAGAATATTTATTATATGTCGATGTATGGCCAAAAACCTTAAATCTTGATGTTTCAAAAGTTGAACAATCATAAATTTTGAAAAAAAAATTGAACAAGCATAAATTCACAGGTTATTATGGTCAGCCGTATCATTGGATTAGAAGGCATAGCATTTGGAAAATTTAGCAACGAAGCATGAGCTTATTACTTAGTAAAAGGCCGCGCATCTTGGCAACAGCCGAGAATACCTTGTTGAACTGAAAAAGCCACCGCTTGGTTCCAGAATTGTTAGAGGCTAAGCTTATTTTGAAGTCACCCGTATCGCAAATCATCTAGACCCCAAACCGTGCGACAATTTGCAGGCAGAAACAATCGACTGTCACTAAACGAGATGCCACCTGAAGGATATGACAATCGTCACGCTGTGGGCCAATGTGAGGCAACGCAAAACGCTTGCGGGGCATCTTTACCCATGTTCAGATATCGCCACTCTGAAGACCGTAGATTTCTTTTCATGAGACTATTTTTGAGAGGCAACTTATCTTTTCGGTTTGAAATCGGATTTCAGTTAAAATGTGGTGACTTATAATTCCAGTTTTAGTCTTGGTATTCTTACTTTGTAAGCGAACCATTGGTGATAGGTAGGTTCTTAGGCTTCTGGTCCAATTTTTGTTTGACGGTCTACCCTACTGCACAAAAATCAAAGCTTTGCCGATTTTTAACCATTTGCTGAAATTCAGATAGTTATTATTACCCCAGTTCTTCACGGACAGGGGATGGATACGTAATGGACCAGCGAGTTTGCTTCGTTTGGTTCGGCAACTTCATGGCGCAAATTCAAGTCGAATGTTGGACATCTTTAAGGCCCGTGGAGGAAGTAGACGTCTACAAGAGCCTGCCTTTTTGCGCTTGATTCTTTTGTTGACCAATTTAGACCGTTTGGGGTGCATTCTGAAAACCTTTGAACCGGAAAAATGGGATAAGAGAAATGGCAATGAAATGCATTTGCTGTTTTTTAGGCTTCATGATTGGCATTTTACTTTTTTACCAGTTCCGTAGCGGATCAAGATTGAAATTTGTGCGGCTTGAAGATGAGGAAAAGTGTCTAAATTTTTCTCGTTTTTAAAGCTCTCTTTCATCGTTCAACAAAGTTGAATAACACTACAAACATTTATACTGGTATAGAAGTGAAATTATAGGTCTCAAAAGAGCTATCGGTGGAGTTACACTAAGCTATCAGGTTAAGTTGCAAATTGCAAAAAAATTTTGATATGTTTCTCAAAACAAAGGTTTAGTGATTGTTATGTAGGAAAATTTTTTTTCGGAAGTTTCTTTTTTGCGCAATGGGGTTGAATTGTCTTCATTTTGAGGCATAACTGGTGCATATGGACTGCCAGAAGTAAAAAAGGCGGCGACCATTTTAGGTGCATAAGGCTAACTACCTCAGGAGTGCCTCAAACGTGTTCTTGGTCGCATGGTTACTAAAAGCAAACTCGGCAATCCGATTCTCCTGGCCGATCTAAGTGCAGATAAGGGTTGAGATGAAATGGTCTATCTATATGCTCTATATCCACTAAAATATGAGTAAATGTAATCGATTATTTTGGCAACACCTTCCATTGTCCAATCCGACTTCATAACAAAGTTTGCGCACATCATTTAACTGGTCTATGGGCTTGCGACTCATCCAGTGCTGCCCCGTTGCCAAAGTTAATAATCTGCTGAATGCTGCTGTCCAGTTTGCTGGGCCTACTCCCATTTGTGTCATCGGAAGATAATGGTTTCTTTTTTGCAATGGCAATTTCCCAAAAAATTGTAATGAATGACAATTAGTATTGCTTCAGCCCTCAATCTCTTTCAGCTCCAACTTGGAAGTACTGCGGCCTAAGCTGGGAAGATTCCCTGATTGTGGCCAATGTAATTAGATTTGTTATTCTCAATTTATTTGCCTAAGAGGAAGTAAATGAGAGTAATGGAGCAAATGTCAAATATCATGTTTCAAACAAGTATAGGTTATCAAGGGTAGGATGCAAGCGGGGTCTTATCTGGTTCTGGTGGTCCTTGAGCAGGTCCTAAGCGGAGATGGCCTAAACCAAAGCATCCAGGGCATCAGTGCTCAGGAATGCTACAATCGACTGCAGCAGCAGTTTGGGGTCAGTGTATTCATATTTGAGACCATCAAACATGACCTATCAAGCAATATTCACTTATTTTGTGTATTTTTTCCAAAAATAGATAAAATTGCTGGGCAATAAAAATCTACAATTGTCATCGTTTTTGTGACTTTTCAAAGTTTGAAAATTACACAAGTTTCATTTCCAAAATGCAAATGTCTAAGAAAATTTTTCTGGGCTGCTTCCGGAAACTGCCTTGCTTTATTCGTACCAAATTGAGAATGAGTTGTTTAAGGGGTATTTATGGGGTATTTTATCCAAAATGAGGTATTTATGGGGCCTGCATTTTGTCAGAGAATATTTTGCCCAAACAATTCAGCGATTCGGAGCCGGCTTCGCATACCGGCGGGCCAGTGAGGAATGCCGCCTGCTCTGGAAGCTGCCCTCCGCCCTCTGCACCAGCCCCAAACACAGCGGCTGGCGTCTCTGGCGCCAGCCCTCTGAGCTCCTGTCCGTCTACAACACCGAGCGCCCCCATTTCAGTTAAGCTCTCCTCCTTTTATGGACTGGAGATTGAGCTGCGGCTCTCCCCTTTTGGCCAGTCGATGGAAGGGGAAAGGAGAGGAGGGGAGATTGGGCTGGCCCAATTGTGCGCTTTTAAACGGTTCGCTGGTTTGCTTGAAGTTTTTTTGGCCTAGTAATGGATAAAGTAACGAGCGAAATAGACTGAGTCACTAGAATTGTTGTGAAGGAACATTCTTTGTTGAACCTGCTAAAAGCATTTGATATGGCCTGTCGTTCTGGCTGCAGACTCCATGTTAGGCAAATGCAAATTTCAAAATTTATCCAGAAGATACCTGGCAGACTGTGGACATCAAAACAGCCACTGCTTCGGGCTATTTCGGGAACGAAATCCGATTCCGTATTCTGCCGCAGAACAGCACAACACCGCACTGCACTTCTCTGAAAACGCTTTACCAGCACAGGCGATCAGCTACGCATGCAAACAACAGTAAACCTTGAAATATCGATTTTCGATCAGGAAATGAAGGCAAACTTTTGAGGCAGGGAAAGTCAGCTTTCTGTGCAGAAAGACCGGCCTCAAGGCTTCCATGGCACCTCAATAGAAGGCTTGTGCGAGGGAACGGAAGGCGTTTGCGGAGCTACTCTATCTCTTATCAGATACTACCACTATGACATTCAGAGTTTTGTTCTTTACTGTAAAATTGACACTTTAAATAATCCTTTTGATTTTTCCTGAAAAAGGAATCTACTCAAAAATGGCAACTCAATATTAGTCTAACAAAAATGCTAGTATATAGAAGATATTTTATAATAGGTCAATCAGAATTCAGAAGGGCTAAGTAATTCAAAGGTGGTATCGATAACTCATCCCTTTAATGCTCTGAGCGCAAACTGAAACTGCTGTTTTTAAAAATGTGTTTTGCAGACAGCTTCTATGATCCCAGTCAGAATCTAAATAAAGCTGGCTATACCAACCTTAAACAGCATATTTGTTACGTTTGGTTAGTGCATTCATTCGGCATGCTTTCCATAAGTCAGCCCCCTCGTTGTCAGGCCAGTCCAGGACAAGCTTTTGCCTGCTTGCGACTAAATCCAAACTGAAACTCTCCCACTCCCAAAGCTCCACGATGTGTTGAACATTGCATTTAAATATGCTTCTTTTGATTTAGAACTAAAGCAACGTTTGAAATATTTTTAAACCTGTCAAGCCTGTCGAGCCAAGAATGAACTGTCAAGCTAGTTCCGGAGAAATATTATGCAAAAACCCACCCGAGATCGACAACAAAAGTGGGCCCCACCCCTACCTTAAGAGCAGGACAAGGCAGCACAAACAGGGTGGATAGGCGGCGTACAATGCGTGCCAGCACCTCGTAAACTGGCCCTTTTGTCTCCTGTTGCTGTGCTGTCTTATCTCCTACTCAGCTTCAGTAAGGCTCTAGACCCAGCAGTCATCTTTGGAGGAAGCCATGGCCACCGGAGAGCCTCTGGAGACGGACAGCAAACTGCGGGAGGAGGAGGAGGATGATCGGTTAGACTTCCTCAGTAGACGTTCATTCCCATTGCTGACGTCTATTTTGAGCTCTTTGATTATAGTCTACAGTTACCCGCAATTAATTTCCTCGAAATAGCTAACGCATTCATCAAAGGTACTTTTTCAACAATAGGCTGCAGTTTATCTAAGCAACATACACTGCTGGCCCACCCTCTAGGTTAAAATCCAAAAATTTCTCTAAATATTTCCCTCAAACCCCAGAAAAATCGATGCCAAAAGATCCACCTCATATCCCCAGCTTCGGAAGCTCCACGGGCCTCAGTAAGCTGCGCTCCCGCCTCGGTTCCCTGGGGCTGGCCAGCGGCCTGCCGCCGCCCCCCGCCAGCGCCTACAGCCCCGCCGTCATCAAGTCCTTCCTCATCGTCGGCCTCCTCATCGCCTTCGTCGCCATGTGCATCCTGGCCACCATCGTTTGAGGAAGCCTTCTTATCCTCACTTAGAGGAGGTGAGGAAAGATTGGCAGGTGGGCCGTCTGAACAACCGCCGGCCCTACCCCAACCTCTGCGTCAGTACGGACTGCTTGGAGGACGCTGCTATTGTCCTCGACTCTGTCAACAAGGTCTGGCCTTGAGTCTCTGCTTGGGGTTGGATGGATGATTGTTAGGAATTTGGATTCTAGAATATTGTGGTTTTTAGAACACATTTGTTTGTTCTAAGGTAATGTGTTAATGTCTAAGGACATTTATTAGGTAATGTGTTCTAAACATGGAGGGGTGAAAAACGCGAGCAGGCTATTTGAGCGAAATGTGAAGCAGGTCATAGAAAAGGTTGCTATGTACGATTGTGTAACCTAAAAGCTGTGCCTAAAATGTGTGAAGGAATGCTTGGATTCTAATTCAGAGCGTGGATCCCTGCGAGAACTTCTACCAGTATGCCTGCGGCAACTTCCCCAGCATCCATCCCTCCAGCAGCTTCTGGGACATTCAGGTTCGCTCCAACTCTACCTCCAATTCAAAGCCTCAAGACCAATTGTATTCGCTTGAAAATTACGACAGCTTTCTTGCCAAACCTTACTTCAATTTCGCAGGATTCCTGGCAGCTGTTAGACGACCAGAATGACGCATTCCTGGAAGAAACCCTGGCCAGTGGAATCGTGCACCCGGACTCAGCTGAGGAGAAGGTGCATTTGGCCTATATTTTGACCTTCCATCTGATATCTGAACACTTGGCCTGTCAGGCAAAGATGTTCTACCAGGACTGCACCAATGAATACCTGAAGACAGCCATGGGCGGCATGCCGCTCATCAACGCCATCAACAACGCCGGTTTAGCCTTATTTGTTGTAATTTTGTTCAATTGCGGAACAAAAAGGAGCAGCATCAGCTCAGCGCAGTAGAGATTCTAGACATGATTAATTCTCATAGAAAACGAAAAACATTACTTTTCCTAGATCATTACAGATTGGAAGGCTAATAGGTTGCAATAATTAATTTTATACTATTTTATTTGTCTAAATTTACTTTGTTCTTTGTATAATACGTCATCTTTTGTGGCAATGCATTGAAAAACATTTAAAATAAATCAATAAATTACAAAAAAACCCAAATTGATGGCTACGTTCGTTTGAGGCGGCTGGTACGGGCTGTACTCCTTCAACAGCCAGAACTGGGCCGACAAGTCCGTCGTGAACGCGGCCATCCAAAACGCCCACGCCCGCTACGCCATCGCTCCCTTCTTCACCGTCTACTCCCTTTTTCTCCTACTCCATTCACCCTCAATTCCCAACCCCTGACTGCAGATCGACGTTCAGCCCGACTACACCAACAAACCCAAGGGTCACCCGCCGGAGAAGTGGACCATTGAGGTATTCCACTTGTCGAAGGGTCTGCCCATAACTGTCTAGATAGTTTCAACGTTGGCCAACGGGAAAGTCGTTTCCATTTATTGTCGTCACAGAAACGTTTTGATTTGAAATCAATGCGATGTGTTTTTTTAACTTCTTTACTATTTATTTTACCGATCAGCATTGTTCATTATCGTCAATCAGCTCAAAACCGTATTGATTTTTAGAAACCACCGCAATCTTGGCCAAATTTCAATAGGTCTGCCAACGTTAGATAGTTTTGCAGTTCAACATCGCATCGTTGGCTCTCAGCAATCACATGGACTACATCCTGCCCAACTCTCCTTCGGGGGTGGCCCCTTTTTTGGGCAGCGCCTGGCCTGAAACAGAGAGGCTTGCAGAAGAAGCACATCGGGGCCTACAAGACGCTGATCCGCACAGTGCTCCAGCTGCTGTGGAAGGACGATCGGAACTTGATGCCGCCCCGCCCCGACGACATCATCAACACCGTCTTCAGCGACGTCCTCTTCATGGAGACTGCCATCGCTAATGTTAGGGGAAAATTTTAAGCAAAATTTTTTAAATAATAAAATTTTTAAGAAATTTTATTTTTGAAAAAAATGCGAATCAAAAAGATTTTTTGAGATCACCCACAGCACCCTGCCGGACTACGGCGAAGACCAGTACAAGCCCATCAGCTACATGAACAGCCAGTACTCCGGCCTGGTAAACCTTACTTTTCAATCTAAAATATCGAAAAAAAACTTATTTTATCAAATCTAATTTTCATGCATTGCAATTTCATTGATTCAAAATGCATTTTTTTTGGAAAATTTTAAAAAAATTTCAATGTTTTTGCTAGATTGACTGGGTGGTGCTGCTGCAAGCGTATTTCCCGAACACTGGGATCACGGGGAGCACGGTGGTGCATCTGCACGAGGAGGACTACCTGGGAAACATTGCCAAGTTTCTCAACGACCTCTGGACGAACCCGAAGACGAAGGCCACTGCCGGGCGCATGATCAACAACTACATCATGTGGACCATCACCCGACACTACATTACCGACCTCGGCTGGGACTACGTTCACGCCAATCGGTGAGCCTCATTCAGCTTCTCACAGACACTTGAACATTAATCTGAGGCCAAAAATGGATCAAGTCTCCAGGCAAATGCATTTGTGCTCAGCTGAATTTCGATCAAATTTTATCACAAGGGCATAAGGTACAATGCATCACAAGGCATTTTATCATGAGAAATCCATGAGGATAAAACAACCATTCGTAAACTGTATTCAACCTCAATGCAAATAAACCCTCATGATCTAGCAGTTGCTGAACCCTGGAGCGATTAGAGCTATCTCTTGTCTCTGTGTCTGCAGGGTGTGGGCGATGGCGAAGTACGACGGCTGGGTCTACTTCACGGGCCAGCAGAAGTGGTGCGTGATCCAGATGGAGCGCAACCTGGAGCTCCTCCTCTCCGGCATCTACGTCATGGACCACTTCCAGGAGTCATACCTGGCCAAGGCTTCTCTTCTCCTTTGAACTGAGCACAAGAAGAGTCCTGGGATGATTTGGAGGCCAGCGACGCCTTTGACTATCTGCGGAATGAGCTGATTGGGCGGGTGGACGGCTACGGTTGGATGGACGCCAGTGCTAGGAGCAAGGCCAAGGAAAAGGTCCTGCATTCTTCTCGCCTTATTTTTCTTTTTTCGCAAAAAAATTAAAATATATGAAAATGTTTTGAAATCAATGGAAGCCTAAGATCCTTAGAAATCAGTTGTTGTGAAAAATTGAAAAATCGAAAAATTGAAAACTCCAGAATGTATGCGTACGCAGCCCAAAATTTTGAATAATTGCAGCTTCGCAACCTTCAAAAGAAGGTCGGCTACCCAGCCTGGCTGGGCAACATGGACCAAGTGAGCGCTTACTATCAAAAGGTTAGATCGTTTTTTTGAATTTTTGAAAAATTTTGATCTGTCCGACGTTCCAGCTGAACATCAAGCGAGGCGATACGTTCATGAACATCGTGGAGGTGACAGCTTTCTCGCGCTACGAAGATGAACAGCATATCATACATGGCACTGTGGATCACTCAGAATGGCCCAAGGTTTGGCTGATTTTTCGAAACTGGCTGGGCTTTTCGGCAGGCTGGTTCAGTTCTTGGCTTAATTCCAGACTTTGCTAGAGTTGAAAAGTTCCATCTCTCTTGTCAAATTTTTTTGCTAAAGAAATTTTTTAGTTTTTGTTAATCGTCAAAAATTTATCTATACGGGTAAACCAATGGATAAGGTTTTTTGCAAACCTTGACCCATATGCAGGGCATCTACTCCGGCGACGTAAGCCTTCAGGTGGACATCAACACCTTGTGAGGCCTCACTTTTTCAACCAGAAAAGTCGTTCGCAAAAATGCCAAAAATTTAGATACATCCCCGCCGGTTTTCTGCAACGGCCGATGTTCGACGGAAAAGTGCCGCAATACATGAACTTCGCATCACTCGGCCGCTTTGCAGCGGGCCTCATGACCGGGGACATCGATTATTGGGGTTTCTCAATTTTTGCGCGGCCGAAGGCCGCCTGCCGCGGAGGGCAGGGCAGTCTGAGCTCCGGAGGCCGTAGGGCATGGGTGCGAAGGTCCCGGAGCGTAGCCTGGCATGCGAAGCATGCTAGGCGAAGCGTAGGGGCCATAGCGCCCATGCCCGGAGGCCGGAGGAGCTCTGGCGCCCTGCCCGAAGCGGCGGGCGGCCAAGGCCAGCTTAAGCAGTTACCCCATTTTTGCGTCCGTCTTTCCGCATATATATATATATATATGTCATTCCGGGGCCCGGCCTCCGCGGTTTTTCAACGAAATTGGCTGATTTTTTGCATGAAGGTCCGTCTGGGTGGTATCTCCAGGCCATTTTTTGCGCTTGACGTAATTTTTCGATTTTCGCCCAAAACTCAATTTTTTGATGTTTCAAAGTACGAAAATTCATAAATCACTGGTTTTTCAACAAAATTGGCTGATTTTTTGCATGAAAGTCCGCCTGGGTGATATCTCCAGGCCATTTTTTGGGCTTGACATAATTTTTTGATTTTTGCCCAAAACTCAATTTTTTGATGTTTCAAAGTACGAAAATTCATAAATCACTGGTTTTTCAACGAAATTGGCTGATTTTTGGCAGGTACGTCCGTCAGGGTGCTATCTTGAAGCTGGCAAAAGGAATTTCCGAAATATTTGTTATTTCTCAGTTTATGGCCAAAAACCCAAATTCTTGATGTTTCAAAAATTTGAACATCCATAAATTACTGGTTTTTCAATAAACTCAGCTTAGATTTGGCAGATACGTTTGCTGCGGCAGTATCTTAAAGCAGTTAAAAGGAATTGCTTAGCTTATTGCTTGGAACAAAGGCCGCGCATCTTGGCAACAGCCGAGAATACCTTGTTGGACTTATGATCAAATGTAGGCTTTGATCATAGAAAGTTTGTGGATTAATAATTTTTGCTTGAAATCTTTCGATTTAGTCATACTAGACTGACCGTTGATTTTCGAAAGGGTCAAAAAATTGCCAACTTTGTTTGAAGTTTTGAGGAATATCAGATATTTGCCACCGTGATGGGAATCGAAGGATGCAAATTGTTTGACAGGCTGCCACTATGATGAGTACGGCTACAAGCAGGACTGGTGGCCCAAGGCCACTATGGACAACTTCAACAAACGGATACTGCGTAAGCTCAATCAGTTCCCGCTCTCTTGCTCCTCCTGTCCTGAAATTCATGGGCCAAATCATATTTTTGCAAAATTATGCTACAAATACTCCATCTTTATAGACACCATACTTTCCAGCGACAATTGATGAGTTTACAATAAAACGCAGCGAGGCTTACAGAGTGCCAAGAGGACCTGTACATGAACCAAACATTTGCTGGAAGCCACGGGAAGCCGATGCCGCACCCGCTCACCTTTGCCCAAGTCTCCTGGCGCGACGTGGCTGCCCTCAAAATCGCCTACGAGGTGTTTTTCTGCATTCACTCCTTTGCCCCCCTCCCTTTTGGAAGAGCAAAGCCTTGGCAGGCCTACAAGGCCTACATTGGGGACAAGGGGCCGGAGCTGGGTCTGCCCGGCCTCCAGTCCGCGTCCTACGACCAGGCCTTCTTCACTGCCTTCGCGCAGACCTGGTTTTAGTTTTGGGGGGATTGATGATGTTGTCGTGATTTTTTTGGGCAAGGAAATTCAAAGTGGTATTGCCTCAAGAATTAATAGATATTTTTTCATTTAGTTTTATCACAAGTTGCCCCGAAATATCTTTGAGCAAATATATAAATACAGCTTTTTGAAATTGTGCCGGAATAAATCACCCCCTTCACGATGGCTTTCGCTTCAGAAACCCGTTGCATTGACAGTTTTTAATGCCAAACTTAGATTTTAGCCGCCATAAGAATCGCTTGAGAGGCTTACGAATTTTCATCTTTTTTCTTTAAAAAAATTTCGTGACATTTTTTGCAAATTTGCTTCAGGTGTATATCAGCTGATTCGCTGGCCATCTGGTACTATTACTCCTGGTACTACATGCCTATCCCAGAAAACCTGTACGCCTTCCGTATCCGTCCAGTGGAGGCCAAAAATTGTGCTCAATTTTGCAGGGTAAACACGGTGATGAGACAGATGCCGCAATTCGCGAAGGCTTTCCACTGCCCAGCCTCCAGTACCCTGGGATCTCCCTTGCGGTGCACTGGCTTTTAGGCTCTTTTGTATTTGTGGATGCGCCGAAATAGCTTGACTAATATTGCATTGAGTTTTGTTTTCATGCATACAACTTTGGAGAAAAGAAAGATAATTTTATAAATAGTACAATCGGCAAGCCAAAAGTAAGCTCTTCTCTCCCAAAAATCAGTTGTTTCGAGTGTAAAACCAAGGGAAATTGCCCTAATACTAGTGGAATCTGCTTGTGGGGCATTTGCATTTTGTTTTCGCGCGCAGTTCCAAAGCTCTTTTCATGCGCGCTCAAACAAAATACAGGTGACCCAGCAGATTCCACTCGTAGTTGGGAAATTTCCTTGACTTTACACTCGAAAGGACTTATTTTTGGGAGCAAAGAGCTTACTTCATCCTGGGAGCTGTTTTGAAGATCGAGTCCTGGCTGAAGGTGAATAGATGAATCTGAAACAGGCCGACTTGAAAGATTCGCACAGAGACTGGAGGCTGCTGCCTGGGAAATGCTGAAGACCAAACGCAGGATTGCTTGGGCGCCATTGCATCATCCACCAAAATCGCTAAATACATTGTTTGGGCTGTTTGAAGAGCCTCATAAAACGGTCAATGCCTCGATAACCTTTCGAACGAGTGGAGCAAAAAGCGAGTGGAACAAAAATGTAGAACCCACTTAACACTATTATGGATTTCGTAAAGATAAGTCAGCCATAAATTTCTTGCTTATTCTGCAGGGCTCTAAGAAGCCTCAGCGTGAGCATCCAATGTCGCGGCAAACCACTCAGACAAACTCACATATTCATTTGACGCGTAATCCAATAAATTTTAAATTGCTTTTTTATGTGATCGATGAAAAAAGTGAAATATCAGTAAGCTGGTTTATATGCCCTTACATAATAGAAATGTTATTGCGTCACTCTGGCTTTAAAAAACTTATAAATTGGCATTCTTCCAAATACAATTTGGCATACTCTTACAACACGGGACAAGCTGATGAAAAATGCTGTCGCTAAAAACAAATGTATAGTGGAATTATTTTGAATACGCGGGCTTTCTGGCCAATGTTGCGCCCAGTGCATAGCTCTCAATTCATCCGCTTTCGAGGCCTTCTCCACTTTGGTTTCATTGTAAAAATACGGATCCACGAGCATATTCCTGCACACACAACAAAACATTGGAAAATAAATTACACATTTGAATTATGGGCTCACTCAAACTTCCCCCTCCCTCAAGGTTTTTACCCCCCCCCCCCTCATGGGTTTTACCCCCCCCCCCCTTCCCCCCAAGGTTTCTACCCCCCCTCAAGTTTTTACCCCCCCCCCCTCATGGATGCGTTCAAATCTGTGTTAAGTATGGAATCGTTGTAATCGCTACAACTACGACTCCAATTATCCCCCCTCATGACTCCAAAATTAAGACCATCATCATCGAAGGGGTTTCTTCTCATGATGGCAGTTCGATACTTAGTCCCTTCAGGCCGTTTACCTTTCAGTTTGATAATGCTTCAATATTGTTATGGCGAACTAGTTACAGAGCCACAACACTCCACTACATCTGAAATCATCTGGAAAAAGAAGTTCTTAGTAATTTTTCAAATGCTTCGGCCTTTGGGCGCCCTTCGGTCTAACATGCTTCTCACACTCTGCAAAGCTCCGGGGCCTCCACGCTCCGAATGTCTTGTTCTATATGACCTCGCTATAAGCATGTCATGTAGGCATGTCTCGCTTCCAACGCAGTTCAATTGCACTTCCCTTACTGATCCAAAACTGTTTCAAATGGATGATAAATTGATGAAGATTGGTGGACTGTGGGTAGTTGGATGGGGACTGAAAGGGGATGAGGAAATGGGTAGTTGATGGGATTTGTGGTTGATTGTGGATAGTTGGCTGGGGACTGGTGGGATTGAAAGGGGAGTAGGTTAAGGGGGCCATGGGGGGACATATCAGGCGGTGGGGAGGCGAAGTTTGATGGCAAAGCCGTTGAGCTGGCGAATGCGGGCGAGGTTGTTACCAGCTGGTGCGGTTATGCGCCAGCTGAAGCCGGAGTTGAGCGGCAGGGTGGCGGAGTGGCGCAGGGCTTCGGCCGGCTTCCCGTCGGGGCCGCAGTTGTAGACGGCCGTGGGCCAGGAGTAGCCGCAGTTGGCGTACCACCAGCCCCCTCTGCAGACCAGACATTCCCACAAAACCACTGACACCCTTAAAAACTATTCCCCTACCCCATTTTTTTAATTTCCAGTCCAATTTTTGATAAAAAAAATACCAAAAATATTTGAAAAAATTGAAAAAAATTTCAGAAAATTGGATAAAATTCCATGATCATCACTGTCCACAAATCATCGCTGCAGACCAGACATTGCCCCAGAACTACTGACACCCTTAAAAACCATTCCCCTACCCCATTTTTCCGATTTCCAATCCAATTTTTGATTGAAAAAATACCAAAAATATTTAAAAAAATTAAAAAAAAATTTTAAAAAATTGGATAAAATTCTATGATCATCACTGTCCAAGAAATCATCAATGAGCAAAAATTTGGGGGAGGGGGTAGTTTTTGATTTTACGAAATTCGCCTACTTTTGGTACTACCTAGTTTATAAAAAGGGGGGAGCACACATGCACATGTTTGAAAACAAGGGTTTCCCATTAGCCTCTAGGTACCAGATATGTCTGACTTTTGTTTCGAAAACATTGCTTCCAATATTGTCCTCCCTTTCTGCCTTCAAAATGGACTTTTGAAACTCCCGATTCGTGGATTTGGGCGCATGAAGATGAGGACCCTTTTCCGTAGTGCCTGGCGCAGTTGGCACTGGAGCTATCGTTGTCCTGGTCGCGTGTGGTGAAGCCGCGGCCGTTAGGCGACTGGCTGGCAGTGACCAGCACCAGGCCGTCCAAGGCGGGCCCCGAATCCCCACTCACTGCCAGCCGGTACTTGCTCGCCTCATTGCCCACCTACATTAGCAACGTCTTCCCAGTAGCTTCCTAGCTTTGTCAATTGAGAACTGAACACAATGAGGAGGCTTCTTTAAACGAAGCCAAAAAAATGTGACTCTCTATATTGCACTTTTGGGCTGGCGCGAGGGAGCAACGCGAGCGTCCCAGCCCCGCTTTTAGACCCAGATGTACGTTTTCGAGGTTACTGTTATGGTTAAATCTTAAAACTGGAAAAGCGTCCAATCATTCTGACTCTTTTTGCATTGGAAAGGGCATCGTCGAATAGACCGAAACTGGTGAGAAATTGCCAGCATATGTCAGATCTCTGGAGAAAATCTCTAAAAGCCATTTGTCAGAACTCCTCCGCCTTCTACTCCTCTTCCCCCTCCGACTGGCCAACAGTAAAAGGTACACTCGGCCAGTGTAAGAGATTGGATGCACAATTAATAAAACTTAAATAGACAGTGCATGTCGTGACCAAGTGGTTTGGTTGTTTGTTCGGGAACATGTGAAGACTGGGCTTGAGCCCTGTCAAATCCAACATTTTTGCATTTTTGTATATATACTTTTTGCATTAGATCAAAAGTGGAAAAAATATCTGATACCAAATTTTGCTCTCTTGTCCCAAAAATTGACAGTACCCCGAGTGAAAAGTCAAAGAAATAAAATTACCACACAAATTACAGTATTGTTTTAGGCGCACATGAAATGAGACCCTGAAGGGGAGCCTTAAAAGAGATCTTGAGTGGTCAAAGGGCCCAGATTTTTGCCGCTCACTTTCACAAGGTATTCTGGGCTGTTGCCAAGATGCGCGGCCTTACTTCAAGATACCACCCAGATGAACCTACATGCCACAATTCAGCAGATTTCAATGAAAAACCATGAATTTATGAATATTTAAATTTTTGAAACATCAAAATTTTAGGTTATTGATTATAAATCAAGAAATAATAAAAATTTTCTAAATTCCTTATAGCAGCTTCAAGATGTCACAACGACAGGGGTATATGCCAAAACTCAACTGATTTCAATGAAAAACCATGGTTTTATGCATGTTCGAATTTTTGAAACATCAAGATTTTGGTTTTTTGACTATAAATCAAGAAATAATAAATATTTCAAAAATTCCTTTTGCCAGCTTCGAAATATTACTTAGACGGACGTATCTGCCAAAAATCAGCTAATTCCATTGAAAAATCAGTGATTTAGGATTTTTCGTATTTTGAAATATCAAAAAATTGAGTTTTGGGCGAAAATCAAAAAATTACGCCAAGCGCCAAAAATGGTCCCGAGGCACCGCCTAGGCGGACCTTCATGCAAAAAATCAGCCAATTTCGTTGAAAAACCACGGAGTACGGGCATGGCACACACACATATATATATATATATATACTAGTAATATTGATCAGTGGCCGCGCTACGCGCGGCCATCCTTAGATAGAAGTTACGCAATAATCACACCACCCAAATGTTCCTAAAAAATAATCTTTCAAGAAAAAGAG
Source organism: Ptycholaimellus sp. GST1_10 (assembly GCA_030248095.1). Lineage (NCBI taxonomy): Eukaryota > Metazoa > Nematoda > Chromadorea > Chromadorida > Chromadoridae > Ptycholaimellus > Ptycholaimellus sp. GST1_10. Next base: position 17,080 of record JASANA010003261.1, on the reverse strand, counting down.
CTTCCAGATTTACCCATTTAAAGAGTGCAGCTGAGCTCCATAGTTTCCGTTAAGGACATTTTTCCTTTGAGTCTAAAAGATTCAAAATTTCAAAAGCTAACGGCTAACAGATTGCATGCAATCATGCTAATCCTAGCCTTGAAGAATTAATTGTTTCATTTCAGTAACATCAGGCTCCTGGGTAGGCCGAAAATTGAAAAATTGGCATTAGTCAAACCAATGTTTTTCAAATATTTTTCTTAAAAGTTGCAAATCTAACAGTTAGATTAGAAGCAGAATTGTTGTAGCTTCGATTGAAAAAAAAGTCCAACAGAAAAAGTTAAAAAATGGAGGAGCTATAAAGATTCAAAGTTGAAAAATGCCCAAAAATGGCAAAAATGCGCACGTTTTCATTTGTTTCATATTTTTAAATTTTTCCATGCATGGAGCACCCAAAAAATATTGCATAACCCATTAAGAGCCATACATAGAGCTATCATATGTCATTATAAGTGAAGAATCCAGGTAGCCCCGAGACCCCTCCCAAAATGGTATCACGCGTATTATATAAGATACTAGTAATATTGGTCAGTGGCCGCGCTACGCGCGGCCACATTTTAATTAACAGTTATGCCATCACACCCCGAATCTTGCTAAAAATATAACATGACTTTTAAAGATTTCACAAAATATTTTTTTAAAAAGGGTTGTGCAAAGACTGCTTTGGGTCACTACACAGGAGCAAACAACTCAAGAAATGACCTGAGGATAGTCTAGGACAAATAGCACTTCAATGTCCGATGTCATGCCTGCTCAATCTAGCCTTGAAGTATTACTTAATTCATCCCAAAAACATCAGACTCCTGGGTAGGCCAGAAAACGAAAAATTGACATCAGTCAATTCATTTTTTTCCAAATATTTTATTTGAATCTTTGAAAAATAACCAGTTTATTTTGTGCAGAACTTTTGTAGCTTTAATTTAAAAAAAAGTCCGACAGAAAAAGTTAAAAAATGGTGGATTTATGAAGTTTCAAAGTCAAAAAAGGACCAAAAATGCCAAAAATGCGCACGTTTTCGATTATTTCATATATTCAACATTTTCCGTGCATGGATCCCCCCAAATAATTTTAAATAACTCATCAAGACCGATACATAGAGCTATCATATGCCATGATAGGTAAGGAATCCAGGGAGCCCCGAGACCCCTCCCAAAATGGCATCACGCGTATTATATAAGATATATATGCGGAAAGACGGACGCAAAAATGGGGTAACTGCTTAAGCTGGCCTTGGCCGCCCGCCGCTTCGGGCAGGGCGCCAGAGCTCCTCCGGCCTCCGGGCATGGGTGCTACGGCCCCTACGCTTCGCCTAGCATGCTTCGCATGCTAGGCTACGCTCCGGGGCCTTCGCACCCATGCCCTACGGCCTCCGGAGCTCTGACTGCCCTGCCCTCCGCGGCAGGCGGCCTGCGGCCGCGCAAAAAATACCCTACTTTTCCAAAAGGCTTGTGCTTAGTTTAAGCTTAGCCTTAGGCACAGGCTTAGGCTTAGATAGAGTTACTATAGTGACGCTTAGTACCGTCTGAAGAAGTGCTAATTTTGAAACTGAGTGGCAAAGATCTGGAGGGGCATCAAAAACGAAATCGAACTGTCCAGGCAGCAGATTCCACAAGAAGTTGCTTTATATTTTTGACTTTTCACTCGGGGTATTTTCAATTGCTGGCGAAAAGAGAGCAACATTTGGCTTGCCGATGGAAGCAGACATAATAAAAGTTAGGTTTTTGGAAACTCCTTCCCAGAAGCCAACCTTGAAGATGGCATAGTCCTCGTGTGAGGTGGCGCCGTCGCAGAAGCTGAGGTCGAAGCGGGCCTGGCTGAGGCCGCACTCGTTGCTGAGGCGGTGGAAGCGGTCCAGACCCAGCCAGAACTCCTTCCCAGTAGCCAACCTTGAAGACGGCATAGTCCTCGTGTGAGGTGGCGCCGTCGCAGAAGCTGAGGTCGAAGCGGGCCTGGCTGAGGCCGCACTCGTTGCTGAGGCGGTGGAAGCGGTCCAGACCCAGCCAGAACTCCTTCCCAGTAGCCAACCTTGAAGATGGCATAGTCCTCGTGTGAGGTGGCGCCGTCGCAGAAGCTGAGGTCGAAGTGGGCCTGGCTGAGGCCGCACTCGTTGCTGAGGCGGTGGAAGCGGTCCAGACCCAGCCAGAACTCCTTCCCAGTAGCCAACCCGAAAAGGACAAATAAAATCAGTTCGGGTTTTTTAAGTTCAGTTTGGGTTTCGGTTCGGGTTATATAAGTTCAATAAGTTCGGGTTTTTTAAAATTGCCATAAATCCCCAACAAATGGACAAAATCAGTCATGCTCACATATGTGCCTAATACTAGTCTTGTGCTATGCAACCGCACTGGGTATGCCCCCATAGCTGTCTTTGGTGGTGAGCTATGAGGCAAAGTTTACGTGAACTTATTCAGTTCAGGTTTCGGTTCGGGTTTGTAAAAATAAGTTTGGGTAGGAACCCGAACTTATTGAACTTATTTCATAAGTTCAATAAGTTTGGGTTTTCCAAAAATTTCCCAGATTGTAAAATCATGATGGCCAATGTATAATAGGAATCCAGGGTGGCCTGCCGTCCTGCTGTCAGTGTGAATAAGGGTCGTAAAGGTCCCGCATTTGCCCATAAGAAGGATGGGCAGGTAGGGCAATGGGATGCAAGGCAATGTATTGTAGGCACTCTCAGTGAGAACCATTAAAGTCGAGGTAGCCAGTTGCCTATTCTTCTGTTCCGCACTCAGGTCAGTCCAAGTTCTGGCGTTATGATAAATCTGGAGCGCATCCTCTGGTTTCTGGAGGTGGGATTGCCTGCAATTACGAATTGGCTGATTTCTGGCATTCAGCTAATTCGTCTATTCCTAGGCTAAAGCATCTGCACTTGCTTGCCTGCAGAGGTAAGGCATACCTACATTTGCCCTGCAATAGGAGGCACTCGGCACACAGTGCCTATTTCGCTGCGCTTGCCCTGCGATATCAGGCACTCAGTACACAGCGTCTATTTCGCAAGGCTTGCCCATCACTTGTATCCAGGAAGGAGGTCGGAGTATTGAAGGTAGAAATGTTTCGGCCAAGGGATAATCGTCAGCGTCCGCAAACGCTGCTGTGCCCGCCAGCCATGTGTTCCCTCTCCGCCTCCAGCCTGGGCACTGAGCTGTCAGTGGGGACGCAGGCCTCCAGCGCCGCCTCAGCTTCCAGCAGCCGCGAGTCCCGCAGTCCAGAAGCCAGTGAGCCCGCTGCTGCTCTCCTCTCACCCATCAGCCAGCCTCCAAGCTACCCTGAGGACAAGTTCTGGATTGAGTTCGGAATCGAATACCTGCGGATGTTTGGTCAGCCAATCTTACCTTTTCTGCTAGTCTAGTGCTGAGATGGATAATTGCGTTGCAGAGGGTGAGGCAAAGGTGGGGAAGCGGAAGGGCAGCCTTCAGCTGGGCAAGACGTTCTACAATGTCGTCAGCGACGTCATCAACAACGGCTCCAACGTCTACTGCAACCTTCGCAAGGGGAACAACCACAGCTATATGCTAAAGTTTGCCCTTAAGTTCTACTTTTGGGTTCAGGTTTCAGTTCAGGATTACTTTATAGCGCAGAAGGAGGGAAGCGCGGACCAGATAGGAAGACGCAGGAGTACATCAAGGGCTACTTGGCCTGCACGAGCAGCTCTTGCAACGTCCACTACCAGGTCACACTAAAGGAACGCCCGGTTGGCACCACCAGGTTTTCGCTGCCTTTGGAATGTGAGGTGTATGCAGAGTGATGAGGCAGAGAAATTTCGGATGCTGGTGGAGCGGCGTGAGGAGTTCGGCATGGTGGAGGATGGACATCCTGACCAAGAAGCTGACCCGACTGCAAAAAGGTTCAGCTTAATTTATGAATAAGTTCAGGCATAAGTTTTGGAAAGAGTTTCAGCCGCCAGCTCATGGCCTACAAGCGCAAGGAGGTGCGGGAGCAGATGAAGAAGGAGGGCCTGCCGCCAGCACGGATGGTGGAACAGCTGGCGGAGGAGCTGCCCAAATCCCGTCGAGATCATGGCCTCCTTGGCGTCAATCCTACCTCCGAGGCACTTACCAAGGGCCTCTCCCGTGACCGGACTGCCAATGGCGGGATGGTTTGTGCCTATCAATGCTAAATCGTGGCTAAATATTGATGCAATTGAGATGCAAGACCTTATCCAGTACTACGATGACATGGCGGCGGAGAAGAGCCACAGCTGCCTCAAGAAAATCGAGGTTCGCCCCTTCGGCATGCTGCTCTACCACGACCACTATGTGGATATCGTCGCTGAGCTCATCAGACGGGGTTTGTTTTTCAGTTTGGAAATAGGTTTAAGAATAAGTTTGGGAATAAGTTCAGATAGCCGATTCAGTTCAGATTCAGATCAGATTGCTATTGAGGCACGTGCACTCTCTACGCTGACGCCACTGGTGGTTTGGTGAAGCGGTTGCAGCGGAAGGTGGAGGTCTACTGCTTCGCATACATCTTTCGTGGCTCTGAGGACCTTGGAGTGCCGGGCCTAGTGGTCGAGTTCCTCACTGAGGACAAGTCCGCTGAGGCCATCCGCGCAGGCCTCTCTGCATTCCTTCACAAGGTTTGGGTTTCAGTCTGTTAAATAGGTTTAGGAATAAGTTTGGAAGTTTGGAGGTGTACGCCAAGATGAGTCCAGCAGAGCGTGCGGAGAAGCGGGTGAGCAGATGCATTGTGGACGGGAGCCTGGCCATGGTGAATGGCGTCTGCCTAGTGCTCAATGGCTGCCGCCTCATGAAGTACCTCAAGTACACAGCCAAGCTGGCTACGGTTTCACCTTTTCTCAACCTTTTCAAATGCCACTCTGGGTTGTTGAGGGCCATGAGCTGCGGCGAGGAAAGCGGCAGGTACGCTACACCATAATCCAGCAGTGCCACCTCCACCTCATCAAAACCCTGCAAACACCCAATGGTGAGCCTCAGAAGAGTCACCGCCTCAGAGCTGCCTTCTCAAAGGTAGGTCATATGGAAAAGTTCAGGTTCAGTTCAGGTTTGGTTCGGGTTACCAGGTGTTGCTGGCCAAGACGATCGATGAGCTGAGCAAGGCAGTGGAGGACTTCCTGACACTGACTCAGTCTCAGTACTGGACTGACGACGTTGCCCAAGCCCGTGCTTGGCTGAATGTTATTTTTGACCCCCCCCCCCTCCCTTCTCACTTTCCTAATGACCAAAATACAGGGCGAGGAAGATGAAGCTGTGATAGAGGAGGCCGGGCAGGAGATTTCGCAGTCGCTGGACTGCTACCAGGCCCTCTTCCCTTAAGTTCAGGTACTAGTTCAGGCATAAGTTTGTGTGCAGGACCCTGGTCTGCGCCGCTCCCCAGCGCTACCTGTCCTCAGACGCTGATGAGATTGAGCGTCTCCTGGCCTCCGTCGATGCTGTGTTCAATAATGTCGTGGAGTCACACTTCAAGTTAATTTTAGTTAGAATAAGTTCACCCAGTTCAAGTTAAATATGTGGCAGATATCGGAAGCTTTACGCTGGCCTTCACCCCTCCACCCCCAATGGACGCAGCCTCAACCCAGCAATGGACTACCTCACCTACGTCAGGTTCTACACGAAGGTGACCAAGCTCAGCCTCAGTCGCCTACGCCTACATCTGCGCCTTGGCCGGGACATCCTCAAGCCTCCCAGACAGGTTTGCATTCCCATCAATTTATAAGTCTAAGTTTAAGTTCAGGAATAAGTTTGGCCATAAGTTCTTCAGCATGTATTGTATTGCAGCAGAAGAAAAAGGCGGCCATGGAGGAGGAGGACAGCAGCCATGGTGCGTCAGAGGAGCGGGATCCAAGTGAGCGGTGGAAGAACTGCAAGGGCCGAGGACCTGGACACGCCGACGTCATGGCTGTGGCGAAGAAGAAGCGCAAGTACCTCGAAGCTGGCGTCACCGTGGAGAGCTTCCCTCCTACAAAGAAAGCGAAGCAGATGGAGAAAGAGAAGCGTCAGCAGGAGAAGCAGGAACAGAAGAAGCGGGAGGGAGAGAAGCGGCAGGTAGAGAAGTCCCAGCGGGCCAAACTCTTCCAAGATCAGGCTGAAGCCCGTGCAAAGCGATCTGCAGAGCGCATCCGCCGGTCCTCAGCTGCCAGAGCTTCCGCCAATGCTACGTCATTCACTACTCCGCCCAACACCTCCACGCAGTCCACATGCTGTCAGGAGTCGTCGCAGCCAATGGAGGCATCGGAGTATCAGCACTCGCAGGTACAGCTTTTGAACCAGACTAAAAACTGGAACCTGAACTTAAATAAGAACCAATACATGAACCAAAACTTGAACTTAAATAAGAACCAATACATGAACCAAAACTTGAACTTAAATTAGAACTTATTTATGAACCAAACGCAAAATCTGCAGTAAGACGTGAGCTTCGAAGTGGAGGTCAGCCGGGTGGAGGAAGACGAGGAGCCCTGCGGGGACGAGTCTCTGGACACGTCACATGTCGCCCCCGCCAACACTTCCTACGACCCCTGGATCCATCCCCAGTATGGCTCCAAGACCTGGCAGAGGGAGGCGAAGGACCTGGAGGGAGCGCAGAAGCAGATGAGCACCGACACCGTCGACCTCTTCCAGTACCTGCTTGCCCGAGAGGGCGCCCCAGTCCAAGGCCTGTTCCCCGTCATGGCCGCCTCCACGTCCCCAGAGCAGCTGCCCTGGCTCACCTCCGGCCTCTTCCTCCAGGTCTTCCTGGACTGCGACAACGGACACATCTTCGGCCTGACGAACATGACACTGCGGGGAAAACAATTCACGGACCGTCTCCACATCGCCATCGTCAACTCCGTCTACAAGTTCCAGACCACTCCTCGCTCCCAGTGGAACATCATCGTCCCTGCCTCCGTGCGCCTGCTGGGCAAGGCCAGCAAGAAATGCATCCGCTACTCCTACCCCGACATCACCATGCAAGCCCTCAGCGACGGAGACAACCAGGACCTGGCATCCAACGGCTGCGGCCTCTACGTCATCGCCTACTTCGCCGCCATCCTCCAGTCCAATCAACCGTTCTCGGTAACCTGAACCTAAGTTCAGGAAAGAGTTTGAGAATCTTCAACTTTTTTAGATCTCCCGCTACCGCGTCCTGGATGAACTGGCTCTGCGTCGCTCGCTCATCCGCTGCCTCAAGGAGACTCGCCTGCTTCGCCTGCCCGAGTTCGAGGGCTTCCAGTACATCACTCAGCAGTTGCCCATCGAGGATGACTATTGAGCAATCTCAGCATTCTTTTCATTTAGCAATCACACGGCCTTTTCCGTTATTGGACCATTTTCTTGCCATGCATTGCTTTGCTGCAGACCACTGCAATCATTCCAGAGAAGCTCCATTGGGCAACAATCAGAATCGAAAGCAAGAAAACAGCAAACAAGACAGAAATAGGCGCAGGCAAAGTGCCGGAATGACTGGAACAATGGTTGTGGCAATCTGGGAAATTTTTGGAAAACCCAAACTTATTGAACTTATATCATAAGTTCAATAAGTTCGGGTTCCTACCCAAACTTATTTTTACAAACCCGAACTGAAACCTGAACTCAATAAGTTCACGTAAACTTTGCCTCATAGCTCACCGCCAAAGACAGCTACCGTGGGGGGGAGGATTTATTCGGACAGCAAATTCAAAGTGCTATAACTCAAGACCCTCTCAATATTTTTTCATGAAAGTTTATCATAAGTTGCACATAAACGTTAGATACTTTGCGTTAAATTGTTATGCCAAACGATTTTAAACTCATGGATTTATCGTACATTATATAGCACAAGGCAGTATATTATTGGTATCTACAGAGATTATCCGTTTTGTGTCCTCATTGATAAGTATTTTGCAAATTGTTATGACAAAAAGACATCAAAACACTAGCCAAAGCCCAAAAACCTGTAGGTAACAATCCGTTCCCTAAATATCATAATACTATGTATAAATCGCTTTAATAAGAAAATTTTTCAATTTAAGCCATAAATCAGATTGAAAAGCAAAAAATGTGAGAACAACACACAACATTACAATCATTTCACATAAAATATGATAAATCCATGAGTTTAAATTCGTTTGGCATAACAAGGTATTCTTGGCTGTCACCAAGATGCGCGGCCTTTGTTCCGAGTAATATTGTCAGGCTACATGAGCGATTTTACTAATTGCATATTTATTTACTTGCCGATTTTGTCTGAAAACCAGGGAGTCATATTTTTTTTATTTTGAAAACATCGAAATTCTAAGTTTTGAGGAAAAATTCAAAAATTTGCAAAACCCCAAGCAAACCTCTCAAACCACCACCTAGGCGGACCTTTATGCAAAATTTTGGCCAATTTCATTGAAACACCAGGGAGTTATGATTTTTTTTATTTTGAAACATCAAAATTCTAAGTTTTGGAAAAAAAGCCAAAATTTTTGCAGAACCCCATTTAAGCTCTCAAGCCACCACCTAGGCGCACCATCGTGCAAAATTTCAGCCAAAAAGTTGAGTTTTGGGCGAAATTCGAAAAATTACGCCAAGCGCCAAAAATGGTCCCGAGGCACCGCCTAGGCGGACCTTCATGCAAAAAATCAGCCAATTTCGTTGAAAAACCGCGGAGTACGGGCATGCCACACACACATATATATATATACAAGAATAAAATGCTACAGCATAAGAAGCTTATGAATTTTCAATCATTAAAAAGAAATAGACAAGTTGTAAAACAAACGTGATTTATTTTGATTTGAATTTTAACATGTTCATTTCATTGTTTTTGTCCATCTAAAAACTCCACTGGTCATTCATAAGCAGGCGGCAATTTATGGCATAAATAAAGTATTCTATCTTTTTTATCATCAATTTTCTTTAATTTTTAAATAATATTGAAAAATTAGTTTATAAATAAAATTTTTAGATTAATTTTTTGTCCTCAATTGAATTGAAGCATGATTCACTATAAAATTAATCGTATTGCAAATGCTTGCAAAACTTAATTTTGCCTTAGCTTGTTTCAATTTGATTTCGATATTGTTCATTTTCTACACCTAAAAAATAAATTTTAGTTTTCTCAAAAATAAACAATTTTTTTGAATTAATTTTATGGCATTTTATTACATTTTTTCTCTTTTTTTGTTCTTTTCGTTTATATTACTTTTTATAAAGTTTTTGTGCTCTTTGTGCCAAAATTGCCGCCTGCTTATGAATGACCAGTGGAGTTTTTAGATGGACAAAAACAATGAAATGAACATGTTAAAATTCAAATCAAAATAAATCACGTTTGTTTTACAACTTGTCTATTTCTTTTTAATGATTGAAAATTCATAAGCTTCTTATGCTGTAGCATTTTATTCTTGTCTAAATCTTGTTCATGTGGAAGGCATTTTTTAATTTCCCACATGAACAAGGCTAGGAGTTTGCCACATGAACAATGCTTCGAGAAAATGGTGTTTGGCTGGACAATTTCTACCTGAGCATCATAGGATAATAATATATGTCCATGCACAAGCTGATAAAGTTGTTGCTGCGATTGCCCCTTGGATAATATGCACATGCACTAACTTAGATATAGTTCAGTCCTATGACAACCTGAGCATCAATTACAAAATGAGGGCAGCGGAACATGTAAAACTGCGCAGTTTAGCTGAATTGAAACATTGGGTAAATGGGTAGATGACAAAATCGAACCAAATCTCTTTTACAAACGTGAATTGATTGAGAAATTTTGCCAGAAAACTTATGCCACCAAAAATATCACTAGATGGGCCAGGATAATACCTAAAACACGTAATTCTTGGATTTTTGAATTTCGCTTTTGTTCTAAAATGAGAGTACTTCAAAGACAGAGATGTCATGTTTTTTACCACTTTTTTCTGGTTTTTGCAACATTTCGAAAATTCTAAGGCTAAAATCAAAATTCTACGATTTTCCCCCTCGAGATCTCCTTACAAGCTTTCAATTGGTGTATAAATGTCCATGGTTTTTTTCAATATCCAAGGCGCTGAATCTCGGGACATGCAACCACCCAAAAACACGATCACCCATTCATAACTAGGGCGCTGTCGCGCCCTATATATATACTAGTAATATTGATTAGTGGCCGCGCTTCGCGCGGCCACATTATGTGAATGGCTGTGAAGCACAAATAACACAAATGGATGGATTGCATGGAAAACAATTAATTGAATGGAAGGAAATAAGTTTTCCAACTGTAAGGCATAAATTATCAAAAAAAATTCACTGATCCTTGACAGGGAAAATATTTGATCAAAATTTGTGGTTGAGCCTTAGAAATCGGGCCAGATTCTGTCTCAACTATTCAGCACAAAATTCAAATGGGTTTTTATCCAGTTGAATATCGCACACTAAATAGCTAACGCTAGCATGTGCCTACTCTATGCCAGCATCATATCCCTTCTTAATACTATCTTGAAACACCAGCTCCTCGAGTAGAGCTGAAATCGCAAAAACTGCTTTAACTCAATGGGGTTTTTAAAAAAATTAGTACAGAAAAATTAAGAACTTAAGTCAGTGATCTTAAAAAGAATAGTTTTGCCTTGAATTTAAAAAAAAGTCCGACAGAGAAAGTTAAATATTGGATGAGCTATGCTGGTTCAAAGTCAAAAAAAGTCAAAAAATGGCAAAAATGGGCACGTTTTCAACTATTTCATGATTTAAAATTTTTCCATGCATGGAGCAACCCAAATAATATTGAATAACTCGTCAAGAGCCATACATAGAGCTATCATATGCCAAAATAAGTCATGAATCCAGGTGGCGCCGATACCCCTCCCAAAATGGCATCACCCGTATTATATAAGATATGCGGACAGACGGACACAAAAATGGGGTAACTGCTTAAGCTGGCCTTGGCCGCCCGCCTCAAGATTTTGGGTTTTTGACAATAAATCGATAAATAACAAATATTCCGAAATTTCCTTTTGCCAGCTTCAAGATATTACTTTGCCGGACGTACCTGCAAAAATTCAGCAAATTTCATTGAAAAACCAGTGATTTATGATTTTTCGTATTTTGAAACATCAAAAAATTGAGTTTTGGGCGAAATTCAAAAAATTACGCCAAGCGCAAAAAATGGTCCCGAGGCACCGCCTAGGCGGACATTCATGCAAAAAATCAGCCAATTTCGTTGAAAAACCGAGGAGTACGGGCCTGGGACACACATATATATATACTAGTAATAGGTCAGTGGCCGCGCTACACGCGGCCACCTATATAGTTAAAGTTATGTGACCAGTAATAATAGCCCTTTAAATCCCCCTTTAATATAATTACTTTTCAGAAAAAAGTGTTTATAGATAGGCACAATTTTAGCCAAAATTATTTTCGGCACAATGAGACTCATTACTGCATCCTGGCATTTCCAGCCTCAACACAGCATAAAAGGCTCAAAGAACTTGAGGCGCGAAGACTAAATGTCAATGCTCATCAATCACATTGCCTGGGATAATGCTGTCTTAATCGTGGCTTGAAGAATTACTTGTTTCATCCCAAATACATCAGACTCCTGGGTAGGTCAAAAATCGAAAAATTGACATCAGTCAAATCATTTTTTTTCAAATATTTTACAAAAAACATTTAAAATTAACCATTGGATTAAAAGCGGAATTGTTGTAGCTTTAATTTAAAAAAAAGTCCGACAGCAAAAGTTAAAAAATGAAGGAGCTATGAAGTTTCAAAGTCAAAAAATGTCCAAAAATGGCAAAAATCGGCACATTTTGAATTATTTCATGATTTAAAATTTTTCCATGCATGGAGCAACCCAAAAAATATTGAATTACTCGTCAAAAGCCAAACGTAGAGCTATCATATGCCAAGATAACTAAAGAATCCAGGTGGCGCCGAGACCCCCCCTAAAATGGCATCACGCGTATTATATTGGCCTGGCGCGAGGGAGCGCAGCGACCGTCAGCGCCCAGGCCCTCTTTTCGACCCAAATGTATGTTTAAGAGGGCAATGCTAGATCTCAAAATTGATAAGCATTTTTCTAATCCCAGATAGCTCCGATTGCCCTGATTTTTGCTGCAACGGAAAGGGCAACATCGAATTATGGGGGGTACTCGCGAAAAGCTGCATAAAAGTTTGGATTTGATGGAGAAAATTGAAAATAAGTTGCCGTCCGAACTCCTGCTGCCCTGCTCTTCCCTGCCCTGCTGCTTCGCATCTGCTAATGAACGAGAGTAGGTATTCATTTCTTCCCCCACCCCCACCCCCCGGGTCCGTGGGCGTCAGGTATTTGTTTATTCATAACTCTTCATTTCAAGTAATAAGCCATATGCCTCAGTAGTGTAGTGGTGTAAGCGATTGGACTGTTGGATGAAACTGGCAGGTTCGAATCCTTCTCAAGGAATGATTTTAATTTTTGCATATTTAAAGTTGAGTAGAAGTAAAGCTACCAACAATCAATTGCACCGAGTGTAAAGCCAATAATATTTCCCAATAATTAATTAGTTTGCCAATAAAGTTGCATTGTATTTTTCATTTTTGATTTTTTTGGTTTTTGTTTTTGTTATATTTTTTAAATAAAAAATTAGTTGTTTAATATTTATTCATTTATCTAATATAATTCGAACTAAATATATAACCAAAAATATAAAAAATAAAAATAAAGAACATGAACTGAGACAATTTTATTTTTGCATGTTTAAAGTTGAGGAAAGAAAAGTACCATCGGAAGCCGAAAGTAAGCTCTTTTCTCCCACAATATCAGTTGACCCGAGTGTAAAGCCAAGGAAATTTCCCTACTACTAGTGGAATCTGCTGTGTCACTTGTATTTTGTTTGAGCGCGCATGAAAAGAGCTATTGAACTGCGCGCGAAAACAAAATGCAAATGCCCCACAAGCAGATTCCACTAGTAGTAGGGAAATTTCCTTGGCTTTACACTCGGGTCAACTGATATTGTGGGAGAAAAGAGCTTACTTTCGGCTTGCCGATGGTACTATTTATAAGATATACTAGTAGAAATTGTATTTCCTTGACTTTTTACTCGAGACAATTCAAAATTTTGGAGAAAAGAGACCACATTTGGCTTGCCGATGGTACCAGTATTATATATTATATTAATTATATTATTAGTTAATTGTTTGGGATTATTTATAATAAATGACTGAAACGTTGCCCAATGAGGTAGCTTCCCAAAACTGCGCAGCTTCAAAACATTGATAAAAGTCACATTTTTGATGTTTTGAGCACATTCCTGTGCTCGGATCAAGCCGAAAATTGCACCATTGGATTGGACGGCCCCGTTTTACCCAAAATCATTATCATCTTCCTCCCAGCTGCTTCCCAGGCTGTGCACAAACTGGCGACCCACAGGACAGGCTCCTCTATTATATATATAGACTAGGTTGGGAGAGGCCTGCGGCGCACATCAAACTTTTTGGACATTCTTTAGAACATTTAGTTAATTTATTTTTCGAATTTATTTTTGAAAACTCCAACCGGCTTTCTGGTGTCTCCAAATGGCAATTTTTTACCTATATAAACTATCTGAAAACTACAATCATTCATAAATTTGAATGCCATATGACGGTTCAGGTTTCTTTTCCAAAAATTATTATATGTTTTAGTCTTTGTCAGTTTGTCATCCGCATATTTCGCCAGGATCCTTTTCTCTTTTATGTAAATTTTTTTGCTTACCGTTTTTCGATTTTTTTGTTTTGGATTATTTTTTCAAAAAGTATTTCTGTTTTTAGTCTTTGTCAATTTCGCCAGTATCCTTTTATCTTTTATATAAATGTTTATTGCTAATTATTTTACGATTTGTTTGTTTTGGAAATGTTTTTTGTGTCATTTTTTTTGAAAACAACCAAATGAGGTATAAAATTTAATCCTCTATAAAGCACCTCTTGAAATATTTTAAACACAAACCAATTTTATATTAAATCTTATTTCTTTCAATCCTTATGGTTTTTGATTATAAAATTATTTTCTCATTCATCCAGTGTGTGTGTGGTTAAAATGCTTCAATCGCACTGAAATTTAAATCTGATTTTTCTCAAAAAGCAGTGAGTAAAAAGCAATGCCAATTTCGCAATTCAAATCACACAAGGCTCATCTGGCATGGCAATATAGTCTCATGAACAGCACGAGTTGCTGACCTGTCTACCTCAACTTTGCATACTTACAAATCCACTGAAACATTGCGCACTTGAGTAGGCCGCCAGAGGGACCATTAGCTTAAATTTCGATTAGCTATAACTCAGTCAATTCTCAACCGATTTCAAAAATTCCACCGCCATTTTGAAGATAAAATTCGTATCTATTGAATGAAGAAAAGGTTGGGTTGGGAGAGGCCTGCGGCGCAAATCGCCAGCTCCAGGCATGCCAAAACTAAGCCAGCCAGTTAGGCATGGCACAATGGCTGCCGAATTAAATGAAACTCCCCAAATTATAAGCTGGCTTTGCTTAGCTGCTCATTTACTAATGCAGCGCAAAACAAGATAGCTGCACAATCCACATCAGGGATACTGAGTTATCCACTTCGGCTTTGTCTACTTACAAAACCAGTGAAACATTGCAAACATGAGTAGGCCGCCAGAAGAGCCCATTAGCTCAAAATTTGATTAGCTATAACTCGGCCAATTCTTAACCGATTTCAAAAATTCCACCGCCATTTTGAAGATAAAATTTGTATCTATTGAATGAAGAAAACCGCAAAGCGAAATTAAAATCTAGTCTGAAAGTTTACGTTCAAAAAACCGTTCAAAACGACTATTTTGCCCAAACACTTAGATGTTTTAAGCACATTCTTGGTGTTCAGATCCTTCCATATATTTCAAATTCGTGTTCTACACTCTCGATTTACCCAAAAATGTCTTTACTTTCCCTGCACCTGTTGAATTGGGCCTGCACCGAATGTCTGGTGGACGGACACGTCTCAGCATTTATATTATGGATAGTAATATATGTCAGTGGCCGCGCTACGCGCGGCCACATTTAGTTAAAAGTTATGCCAACACACTCTGAATCTTGCTTAAAAAAATGAAAAAATATTTCAAAAATGGCTGTGCAAAGACTACTTTGGGTCAATAAACAAGAGCAAACAACTCATGAAAAGACTTGAGGATATTCTCAAGGACAAAAAGCATCAAATGCGTCACATTGTCCGAGACAATGCTTGCTCAAACTTGCCTTGAAGGAATACTTAATTTATCACAAAAACATCAGACTCATGGGTAGGCCAGAATACGAAAAATTGGCATCATTCAATCCATTTTTTTCAAATATTTTATTTGAAAGTTTGGAAAATAACCAGTTAGTTTCATGCAGAACTGTTGTAGCTTTAATTTAAAAAAAAGTCCGACAGAAAATGTTGAAAATTGGAGGAGCTATGAAGTTCCAAAGTCAAAAATTGTCCATAAATCCCCAACAAATGGACGAAATCAGTCATGCTCACATATGTGCCTAATACTAGTCTTGTGCTATGCAACCGCACTGGGTATGCCCCCATACCGTGGGGGGGGGGGAGGATTTATTCGGACAGCAAATTCAAATCGCTATAACTCAAAACCTATTCAATATGTTTTCATGAAAATTGATCATAAGTTGCACATAAATGTTAACTACCTTGTGTTAAATTTTTGCGCGGCCAAAGGCCGCCTGCCGCGGAGGGCAGGGCAGCTAGAGCTCCGGAGGCCGGAGGGCATGGGTGCGGAGGCCCCGCGCGCGAGCCTAGCAATTAGCACGTGAGGCGAAGCGTAGGGGCCGTAGCACCCGTGCCCGGAGGCCGCTAGGGAGTCTTGGCGCCCTGCCCGAAGCGGCGGGCGGCCGTAAGGCCCAGCTTAAGCAGTTACCCCAATTTTGCGTCCGTCTTTCCACATATTGGGCTGGCGCGAACGTAACTTTAGGCGAGTGTCAGCGCCCAGCCCCTCTTTTCGACCCAGGGTGTATGTTTTCCGCAGGGTTATTGCTAGATCTTAATTTTGATAAGGCTGCTGCTCGTCACAGAAAGCTTCAATTGCTTTAATTCTTTTTGCAATGGAAAGAGCAACATCGAATTGACTATAGTTTATCTTTTGACTTTTGCAAAAAACTATTTGTTTTACTATGAAAAATGCAAAAAACCATTTGTCCGAACTCCTCCTCCTCCTTCTCCTTCTCCTTCTCCTTCTTCTTCTTCTTCTCCGCATCTATTCAATGGACGATAGTAGGTATTCATTTATTCCCCCACCACCCTTCCCCGGGTCCCTGGGCCTCACGCATCCCAAGTTTCCGAGTTAATCTAAGTAGCCATATGCACCAGTGGTGTAGTGGTGTAAGTGATTGGGCATGACAAATTTAAAAAGGTTCGAATCCTTGTCAGGAATTCATTTTTATTTTGTGTATTAAAGTTGGAAAACAAACGGGTACCATCGCCAGGCCAAAAAATAAAACTATTTTTTGCCAAAAATCGATTGACCTAAGTATAAGTCAAGAAAATTTCGCAAAAAAAAGTTGCCAATAAGTTTGTATTGTATATTTTTAAATTTTAAATATTTTTTTGCTATATTTTTGAACAAGTTTTTTATTTATTATTCTTTATATGTCGAATAAAATATAAATTAAAATATAAGCAACAATATAAAATTAGTATTTATACATTTTATAATATATTAAAAGTGGAACAAGATTGGTACCATCGGCAGGCTTACGGACTCTTTGACTTTTGCAATTGCCTCGCAAAAAGTCAAGGAAATACATCTACTACTAGTGGAATCTGCTGCGTCATCTGCATTTTGTTTTTTGGGCGCGCATGGAAAGAGACACTGAACTGCGCGCCAAAAACAAAATGCAACTGTCCAAGCAGCAGATTCCACTAGTAGAAAATGTATTTCCTTGACTTTTTGCTCGAGGGAATTAATTGCAAATTTTGGAGAAAAGAGTCCCAGATTTGGCCTGCCGATGGTACCAGATATCTTATATAATACGGGTGATGCCATTTTGGGAGGGGTCTCGGCGCTCCCTGAATTCCTTACTTATAATGGCATATGATAGCTCTATGAATCGGTCTTGACGAATTATTCAAAATTAATTGGGGGGATCCATGCACGGAAAACGTTGAAATATTAAACAATCGAAAACATTGTCATTTTTG
>JASANA010003260.1:0-15310 GCA_030248095.1 Ptycholaimellus sp. GST1_10 | reverse complement strand
AACTGTGGCCTCTGCCATCAACTTGACCTGCTCCACCAGCCTCATCCCTCCAAGGTAGTGCGGCTTGGCTACTGGGCCATCATTCCATCCAGTGATGAAAGCGAAGGGAGAGGCATAACAGAGATGAAAGGTTTTGAGGTTGGGCAGTAGGAGTCCAACTTGTGCGTGAGGAGGTCTGTAGGCTAGGGGTGATTTGACGGGGAGGGAAAGAGTCTGGAAAGTGGAAGGGTCCATCTTGAAGTGTGTGACGGAGGAGAGCAGTGAGAGCAGGGGGAAGTGCGCAGGGGTCCTGCCATTCTCCCAGTCGCAGTAGTAGATCTCCAGGGCTGTCATGTGTGGCAGGCTCAGCAGGAGCCTCTGCAGGTCTGCGAACTTGACGTGGTAGTTGCAGTTGAGGCACAACTTGGACACCAAGAGCAGGAGCGGGGTGATGATCATGTTCAGTCTGGACACCTTCAGGTTCAGTGCCAGGATGGGAGGGTTGGTTACTGCCCTCCTAATTCTAAGCAGTCGAAGTTGTCTGAAGGGGGCAATGGTTGTTGAGCGGAGAGAGGCTCCAAGGCCTTGCAGACGTTGGATGTGGAGCTTCTCCAGGTTGGGTGGGAGCAGGTCCCAGAGAGAAGGGCCGGAGAGGGGAGCATGGACCTTGGGAAGGCTGAGGTGCCGCAGATTCGGCGTCAGCTCTCCCAGGTTCAGGGCATCCAGCTTGTCCTGGTTTGCAAACTCCAAGATCTCCCGCTGCGGCAGTGGAGTAGTCCAGCCTCCATGGAAGAAGTAGTGTCTCTCAGCACCAACTCAGAGGAAGGGCCTCTTGAGGTGGCGTAGGTACTTGGAGTGATGCCATTGAGCTGGAGAGGGTGCCATGTCTTGGCCTTTGTAGATCTCCATCGCATCCAGGTTCGGTGCTAGGTGTTCCAGGGTGACCTCCACTACCTCGGAGCAGCGGATGGTCATGAGGTTGAGTTTCAGGAGTCCTCCCAGCCGTCCTTGCCAGTAGGTGAGGTCATTCAGGGTGCTAGGCAGGGCGTCCCAGATCCATGGCTTCATCCGTTGGACCTTGAGATATTCCAGGGCTTATGCTGCTTGGATGAATGGAAGGACATAGTTGAAAAAGCCCTTGGCGTTGGTCGATCGGCAAGTGATGTTCAGCTTGCGCAGAGTCTTGCTCATCTGTGGCAGCATCAGTAGCTCCACCTTGGTGAGCACTTGGAAGTGCGTGAAGGGAAGGCATTGCTTTCAGTTCTTCGAATCCTCCAGAGATCTGTTTTCTTGGTTGGACAGTCGAAGGCCTACCATCTTCAGCAGGTTCAGTTTTCCCATGAACATGTGGTGGGGACGTGAAGTTGGCAGGGGTGGCCTCGGGTGAGGCTGCAGAGGATGCGCTCGCCAATCTCCTGGATGTTGAGGATTCTCCACATGCGGTCCCAGATGTCCTCCATCTCTTCTTCTCTGCTCTCCTCCTTCTCCTCTTCCTCTTCTTCTCTCCTCTCCCTGATCGAAGCCACTTTGTAGCCTGATCCTTGGAGACCAGCGTGTCTCAAGGCAGTGCGTTCGATGTAGGCATCAGGAGCGAGAGTGCAGTTGCTGATCCTGATGCTGTGAGGTGAGGGAGGGAGGAGGCAATGCATGCCAGGAGGCGGAGTGGGTGACCGAGGGCAGTGCCATGCATTATTCGTCCTGGGGCCTTGTTGATGCATGGAGCGTGCTTCCTCCACATCGGAGAAGGAGAGCTCACTCTCTTCAGCTCGGAGTCAACTTGGAGTCTTCTTCCTCTCCAGACACCCTCCCATTTCTCTCTGACCCCACTCCCACCATCAGCACTGATCGGTTCAGCTCCTCTTCATTGGCTGGCGTGGACTGCGCCGTGCCCATGAGGAACTTTCCTGATGGGGTGTAGAGGAGGGTGAGTGAGGGAGTGAGAGCGGTGGCATTCTGCAGGCCGCTGGCAAGGATGCATGCGACGTCCTGGATGCCAAGGAGGAGGTCGACATGGTAGTCAATGGCTGTGTCTCTGGGCGGCATGTTGAGGATGTCTGGGTGTTGCTCGTGCAGGCAGTCCCACTCGTCCTCCTCGAAGGCGGGGCTGATGAGCATGGCGGTGCTCACATTGTTCTCCATGACCCACGCCACTAGGGTGGTGGTGAAGCCGTTCTCCATCTCCAGTATCGGCAGCGCCTGGTCCATGACGATTCTCCTTCTCCCTCCTTCACCAAAGACTCCAACGTTGATGGTCTTCTGTCCAACCTCCAACCTCGGAGGCAGAGATTCAGGGCCATGGTGACAGGGCAAGTGACGGTGGTGAGCTGGGAGCCAGTGTCCAGGAAGCAGTTGGCCGACTCAGAGAAGCTTCCATCACTGGCGTGTAGCTGGGCCATGAAGTTCAGCATCAGCGGCGCCTTCCTATGCAGCTCACCTGTGGATGCTGTCATGGAGGGCAATGATCGCTCCCTCATTGGTTCTCCCTCCGGCCTTTCATCGTATTCCTTTCTTCCCATGTCTAAAGGGTGTTGGGAAGGGGATTGGCCGGATTGCTCTGTCTGTAATTGCGTGGCTGGACAGGATAAGGAGGTGTCGATGCTGGCATTGCCGCTGGAGCCTTTGGGCCTTGGGCCTTACTTTCCTTCCTCTGGGGCCTTGGCTGAGGAGAGATGGCGTTGGGTGAGGAATTTTGGTGGCTGGTTTGGAAGCAAAGGGTGGTGTGATGGGTCCATTCTTGACAGACGGTGCAGACGTAGGGTATTCTGCAGCTGGGTGCCAGATGCCCGCTTCCTAGGCAGCAATTGCACTGAGAAAGTTTGGAAATCTGGTTCTTGTGTGCAGTGGGTGTGGTGTAGAGATCGCATTGCAGTGGCGAGTGCTTCTGGTTGCAGAAGGGGCAGAAGCTCTTCTTGTCATCCTTGGACTTCTTTGTCTTCGCCTTGCTAGGCATCTGCGATGGCTCCAACTCCGGCTGCCCCGTCTCCTTAGTGATCGTGGCCCCTGTGGTCAGCAGAGAGGGGCCAGATTTGGACTTTCTGCCTCCTCTTTTGGATCTGGATGGGAGGAGGGACTCATGCAGACGCACTTTCTCAGCCTACTGTTCCAGGAGGGGAATGAGGTGTCGGAGGGAGATTTGATGTGATTGGAGGGGATAGAGACAGTTGAGGGGTCTGGATCGGATTTCTTCTGGAAGCCATTTGAAGATGATGGGAGCGAGGTGCTGGAGCGTGTTCTCTGCCAGCTGGCACATGTCCGTGAGGAAGTGGTACTTGGCCTTGAGGGTGTTGACGAATGATTTGAGGTTGCTCTGGCTGGCTCGGGGAAGCTGTTGGATGTGTTCCTTGGTGGTGCTGATGAGGAGTGAGGGGTTGTTGTACTCCTGGTCGAGGTTGTTGAGGATGAGGTCCACGTTGTTGGGGTCGCCAGAGTAGAGGTTCATGATGTTGGCCAACTGTCCCTTCAGTGCATCCGCCAGCAGCAACATTCTCTATGTGGCCATTGTCGGAACTTGTTGATCGAAATTGTTCCAGTGGCTCTGCCAATGGTTGTATTCCAGGGGATTTCCCTCGAACTGCAGGAGCTTGAATTTGAGGAGACTGGCTCTGGCCTGCTGGTGGGCGAAGGCGGCGGCCATCTGCGTCATGACCGTTCCCATCGTCTGTGCCAGTGGTCCTTGAACTTGTGCTTCTTCGCAGTAGACCAGTCCTTGCGGTCCTTGCATCAGGTGAGGCTGCAGTGTGGCGACTTGCTCGTATGGTTGTTGCAGTGGTACAAAGCCGCACTGGGGAGGCTGAAGCAGGGGTTGGGCAGGCTGTTGAGGCTGCTGCGGCTGAGCAGGCAACGGAGCCTGGGCATGTGGTCGCGGTGGCGGCGGTCGCGTCTGTTGCAGTGGTGGCAGCTGATGATGCACTCGAGGGTCTGGTGGAGCACCTTGAGGTGGAGCCAGCTGTGGCGGCACTTGTTGTGGCTGATCAGCTTGTCTCGGAGCCGGCTGTGGCAACACTTGTTGTGGCTGAGCAGCTTGTCTTGGAGCTGGCTGTGACAGCACTTGTTGTGGCTGAGCAGCTTGTCTCGGAGCCGGCTGCAGTGCCTGCGTCTGCTGAGCAGGCTGTTGCTGTGGAGTGTATGTCGCCGGAGCGGGCTGCTGCTGCGAAATGTACGTCGCCTGAGCGGGCTGCTGCTGCGGGGTGTACGTCACTCCTCCTCATCCTCCTCCTCCTGCCGGTCCTGCTTGAAGGAAGACAGGGGGTTCCAGAGGAGGATCTCGTGGGGGTGGAGGAAGCTGGATTGGCCCAGTTGGCAGCTGCAGCAGCGGGGCACGCCCAGCGCCCGCTGTAGCACCCTCCACTCCACATGGCCTCTCTGGTAGGAAGGTTTCCGCAGTCCTGGGTTCCCTTGGAATTGGGAAGGATGAGGAGGGCGGATGAGAGGAGTTTGTGTGGGGCAGAAGGGGCTCTGGGTGTAGATCGGTTGCGTCTGGGGCTGAGCTGGAGCAGGTGCTGGCGTTGGCTGTTGCCACTGATGCCCTTGAGGCTGGAAGGGCTGTTGCGTGGGTACTTGATGCAGCGTCGCTCCAAACTGGACTTGTGCCGGCAGCTGAGGCAGCTCTCCCGATAGAGGATGGGCTGGCAGCTGAATCACCTGAGGGTGATGTTGCGGTTTCTGCTGATGCCATGTTCGTTGCAGTTGCTGTTGCTGTGAGGCTGGGACGAAGTAGAAGTTCCCGGGCGGAGGGATGGAGGTTGGTCTTGGAGGTGGCCTGGAGGGCAATGGAATCAGGCCTACGTGAGACCTTTCGAAATTGATGACATCAGAATCACCTTAGGCTAGGATTTGCTTCACTTTTTTTCGCCATCCTTTACTCATGCTTACAGCCTCTCCACATTCTTCACATACATCTTCCCCTTCAACTGCTTTCAGTTAGCAAGAGGTGTGTGTTTCCTCACGGCTCCTCACGCTATCTTTGCGCAGATGATTTTCCTGGCGGCCAGGTTTTGTCGCATTCTTGCCCTCGTCCCAATCAAGCCTGCGTTCGTATGCCTCCTTGTGCTGTTCTATCAGACGGAAAACAGCCACGCTCCCACATCGACAACTCTGGGGATAAAGCGGCTGCAGTTCTGGATCTCTGGCGGGGTGCAGGCGGTCTCACGCATCCTTTGCAGCTGCGCCCCCTGCCGTCTGACCAATGCGGCGCTCCCATAGCTCCCCCCACCAGAGGCCCTCCCGCCCAAGCGCCTTGACTTTTGGTGGCCCGCCGTTCTCCTCCGTCCTGACCAGGCGGCCCATTCCCGATGTACAAGCAAACAATGACTATCTGGGCTTTTCTTGGTCATATTGGACCATAATAGGGCAAAAATCAGTCAAAGATCAATTTTCAATTTTTGATCCCACACCGAGATTGCCAGAAATCAGTTTTCCCATTTCTGATCCCACACCAAGATGTTAATGTTCAAGATAATTGATATTCTTGCAAAATACAAATACAATACAAAATCAAAGCTTAAATTATCATTTTAAAGATAGTTTAGTTAAACAAATATTTGGTATTAAATTGATCTCAAATTTAAAATATTGATTTTTGTTTTGTGTGGGCTACTGTTCTGCTGCCCTCAGAAAACTATAAATCTGGTCAAATTATTTGGTGCATAAATATGGCAGGAATTCCAACATATCTCAGCGATGACTTTGTGGATCCTATGGAACAAACTCGTGGTACAAGGCGATCATCAAGTTCACGATGCCAGCCCTACGTCTCCGAGATTCACGTGGACGCTTCATCTACACAAACGAGGTTGGGATGGGTTTGAGTTAGGCAAAAAGAATCGCCAACGAGCACCATCTTGAGCAAATAGTCGCATTGAGGCAAAACGCTCTGGAAGAAAAATGCAGGGGGGAGGGGGGGGGGAGTGGCGGAGCAGGACAGTGAGGACAAGTCAGAAAAGCAGTCGACGTGTAAAAGCAGCAAAGGCTCAACCTCGAGACAGCCGTGGACGATTCATAAGTAAAGCAACTGCACAGCAATCTCGCAAAAAGAACACTGCATCAAGGAAACGTCGCACAAAACGCCCATCTCGATCTTATCGTTCCAAACGCCGGACTTCCAAGCAACGTCAACGTTAGCCTCTTTTTACCTATTCCCTATTTATTTTTGTTTCCCCATTTTTTTGAATCCCCATTTTTGTTTGTACCTTGTTTGTTAAGATAAAAATAATTTTACAAATCTTGAATTTTACAGATTTTACAAATAATGCAACAAATCTCACAAAAACAACAAACTAACAAAAATAAAGATTCCAACAAAAATTACGAATCTATAACTATTAAATTAGACCCTTAATCTTTTTTCAGCATATTTGTTTAAGTATAAAGAATATCATAGAATATCATATCAACCAATATATGCAATATTGTTATAATGTTTTGAACATTATTTCTGCCAATGGATTTGTTTGATGAATCACTGTTATATTTTTTCGCGGTCAAGGCCCGCTTTTACAGCTACCCCGTTTTTCGTCCGTCTGTCCGCATATATGTATTCCGGGGGTAGGGAGCCTTCGTAGTTGGCATTTTTTTAACTCAGTTGAAAAATGGGGTATGATGAGAAATGGCGAATTCTCAACGGATTTGGACAATCTTTTTTTGGCTGAAAGGTAATAACATTTTAGGAAGATCTGGAGGTGCGGAACTGGTCACGGAGCATTTGGGACATTACTTTTTTGGGTAGAACGTTTGAAAAATGGGCTATGTTGAGAATTGGCGAATTCTGAACGGATTTGGACAAACTTTTTTTTGCTGAAGGGTAATAACATTTTAGGAAGATCTGGGTGGGTGGAACCAGTCCCGGAGCATTTGAAACATTACTTTTTTGGTAGAAAGGTTGAAAAATGGGGTATGCTGAGAAATGGCGAATTCTCAACGGATTGGGGCGAGTTTTTTTTTCCTGAAAGGTAATAAAATTTAAGGAAGATCTGGAGGGTTGGAACCAGTCCAGGTCTTGAATAAGTCAGTCTTTATTAACATATAAATCTTCATCTCCGTGGTAATCCCCCCAGCAGAGTTGGATGGAGATGGGAACTGCCTCTACAGAGCAGCCTCATTTGCACTGACTGGTGAGGAGAAGCACCATGAACTCCTGCGGGCCCTCTGCGTCTTCATCTTCCTCCCAGAGTACTTCCTAAAGCTCATGAAGCGAGCAAACATCTGGGCATATGATGGAACACCAACTGCCCTTCATCCCGAACTCTGCATCCTCAACCCAACTCCAGTGGCAACCTTGAGAAGAAACCAGCGCCAAGAAAAATACCACCATCTGATAGCAACTGCATGGCGCCAAGGAGAGTGGGGAGATGCCTTCCATGCTCACGCATTGGGCATTCTCCTAAAGCGACCAGTGTGGTTCTTCTTCACTGGTCAGAAGTGGCAAAGTAGAACACTCCTGGAGTCAATGCCCTGGGTGCTGGAGTCTCATCATCTACTTGGCATGGCTACTCTGCGCAAGGCCTTTGAAGACCAAGTTCCAGCTGCTGCAAATTCTGCAGTGGCCATGACCACCCTCCAGTACCATGTCAGCCGACTACCCATCATCATCTACAACCAAGGAACCCACTTCACACCACTCATTCCCATCGCTCCATACTCCCGCATCACACAACTCATCCAGCCAAGCAAGAAGATGTTTGTCTGTGATCTCGAGGAAGACATGGATTCTGATGTCCAGCTGGGCCTGGGGGACCTCAACACTCAACTCCAAGATCTTCTGCTTCCCAAGTCCTTCCTTGCTGCTGCAAGCCATAATATTTGGAATCCTGAGCCACCACAGGGAGAAGAGTTTGTTGTTCTATGCTATCTTTTTCTTTGCATGCAATATTCAATTTCAGCTTCCACCCAGCACCCTCTGCACCACCACTTCTTCCATCTGCTCCTCCTCTGTAAGCTGTGCTGGAGGATGAGGATGCCTACTTGATGGCGGAAGAAACACCACGACCATCGTCTTCTCTGGATGCCATCCTTTCACCACGTCAAACCCACCGGCACCTGCTGCATTCTCTTGGGAAGCTTGGCACAATACCTGGCACATTCTGGCATCATTTTCATTGCAAATACTTGAAGAAAGTATGTGCTTTTGAGGGAGGGACATCAGGTGGAGATATGCAGTGATAGGTTTCTGGCCACCGTCTTTCAACTTTGCCCATCTAGATTTACTAATCCCTATGATGATGTGAATCTCAGCGCAAGAACCTGGAAGACACTCAACAAAACCGATTCAGAATTGACCTCTACTCTTCGATGATTGACAGCTGCCTGCATGGACACAGCCTAGTGGACTGCATCCACTGTGGCATCTTTGCGTATGTCCTTGGCACAATTGGCATGAAAAGGGCATATTCAGGCCAGTTTTGTGTTGGTCTGTCCCAATCTGTCTCCTTGAATGGGCTCTACCTGGACGAGTTTGATGAGAAGAACATTGTTGCTGACAAAACAGTAGCTCAGGAAATTGAACGGCTGAGAACCTTCAATGGGATCCACCCAAGCTTCCAGCCCCAAGCTCAGCCAACCAATGGACTGTTTCCCCTTCCTGGATCAGCAGAAGACAACCTCAGGCTAGAAGGAAAGAAAATGCAGTGCCGACTCAAGGGAGAAGAAGGGCTTTGGCAGAGAGTGAAAGCACTGGTTCCACTACTGCCTCCAAAACTAGCAGAAGCCCAAGACCACTGGCACATACAAGGACATTTCAACAACCTAGGAACATGAGACATGTTCATCCCACTGCAACACCAGAACAATCTCATCAGAAATCTCACAGAAAAAAGAAGAAGTGGTTGAGAATGTCTGGAGTTCAACTGCTGACATCATCAACTGGTGGGCAGCTACCAAGGTCCCAGAGCTGATTGACTTCTGCCAGGCAAATGCAGCAGAAATCTGGAGAGCTATTCACTCACTCCAAGCCATCCCTCCCATCAACTGCAGCAACAACCCCAGCCGACTCCAGAAGCCAAAAGCAACAGAGAACCTGTTCCCACCACTTCTCAACATGATGCCCCCAGCAGAGGTGGAAGGAGATGGGAACTGCCTCTACAGAGCAGCCTCATTTGCACTGACTGGTGAGGAGAAGCATCATGAGCTCCTGCGGGCCCTTTGTGTCTTCATCTTCCTCCTCCTCCCAGAGTACTTCCTGAAGCTCATGAAGCAAGCAAACAACTGGGCATATGATGGAACACAAACTGCCCTCCATCCAGAACTCAGCATCTTCAACCCAACTCCAGTGGCCACTCTGAGAAGATGGCAGCGGCAGGAAAAATACCACCATCTGATAGCAACTGCATGGCGCCGAGGGGAGTGGGGAGATGCCTTCTATGCTCACGCATTGGGCATTCTCCTAAAGTGACCAGTGTGGTTCTTCTTCACTGGTTGGAAGTGGCAAAGTAGAACACCCCTGGAGTCAATGCCATGGGTGCTGGAGTCTCATCATCTTCTGGGTATGGCTACTCTGCACAAGGCCTTTGAAGACAGTTCCAGCAGCTGCAAGTCCAGCAGTGGCCATGACCACCCTCCAGTACCATCTCAGTCGACTCCCCATCATCATCTACAACCAAGGAAGCCATTTCACATCACTCATCCCCATGGCTCCATACTCCAGCATCACAACTCATCCAGCCAAGCAAGAAGATGTTCATCTGTGATCTTGAGGAAGACATGGATGCTGATGTCCAGCTGGGCCTGGGGGACCTCAATACTCAACTCCAATACCTTATGCTTCCCAAGTCCTTCCTTGCTGCTGCAAACCAGAGGATCTGGAATCCTGAGCCACCACAGGGAGAATAGTGTGTCTTTCTATGCTATCTGTTTCTTTGCATGCAATATTCAATTTCAGTTTCCACCCAGCACCCTCTGCACCACTGCTTCTCCCATCTGCTCCTCCTCTGGAAGCTGTGCTGGAGGATGAGGAGGCCTACCTGATGGCAGAAGAAACACCACGACCATCGTCTGCTCTGGATGCCATCCTTTCACCACGTCAAACCCACCGGCACCTGCTGCATTCTCCTGGGAAGCCTGGCACAATGCCTAAAATTCCACGCCACCTATCCAGCATTTCTGTCACCACTTTCATTGAAAATACTTGAACAAAATCTTTGTTTTTGAGGGAGGGACATCAGGTGGAGATACACAGTGATGGGCTTCTGGCTGGCTGGTTTTCCTGGAGCAGCTGGACCTCTCTATCCCAAGCTCCTTCGCAACTACTGCCTCTCAATTTCCCTGATTTTGATCATAGATTCCCTGATTTGGACATTGCACAGGAATAAACATTTGGTCACAGTTTTGTCATATGCTGCAATACAGCTTCTCTGAAGCCATTTTAACCATACCTATGGAAGATTGCCAAAGTATATGTCTCCTGTTCAAAGGTTACATTCATTCTTCCCTATAAAAAGGATTCTACTGCAGGAACAGTTCACCATGGCAGGCATGGGCTTCTACATTCTGCTCTTGGGGTTCCTTTTAAATCAATTGTATTAAAACCCTAAATACAATTATTAAGGGCTGCTGCAACAACTGCTGACCTCACCAATGACATTGAGGAGGGAACTGCAAGTCTACTGCGACTACAAACTGTCAGTTTCTTTAAACAAATATAATGCAAATAATATTTTTCAAGGTCTGCCAAAGAATTCCAACAAAGCTGGTGGAGTTGTTAGCATCTTGCAACTCTTCTGTGCAAAAATTTTCCAATGGTGTTTTCAGCTACAATGAATGCTTGGGAATCGGAAAAGCAGTTCGTACATTAAAATCCACTGAGAAATGCCTAGCCTTCATCAGTGACACCAAGGAGCTCATCAACTCAGCCTGGGACAAAACAAAAGATATTTCACAGCTGGTCCATAAAGCTTCTCTAGATGTCTACCTCAAGGCCAAAGCTCACTACAAAGTGGGTACCTCAATTTCAATCCATTTCTTGATGATGTATCATTGAAGGAGTTTGATGCTGCCTTTGCACTGAAGGTGTTGGCCCTAACATCAGATATGGCACTGGGTAAAAACTAAATTTATCAGGAATAATATCAAAATTCATTTATTTCTCAAGTTCAGTCCTCTGCTTCTGCTGGCGTGGTGGATGCTCTACAGGAACCAGGTTTTGCCGAATAGGAATGGGCCAACTGAACCACCCCTGTACAAACTGTGGCCACATTCCCATGAATACCTTGCCCCGCTAATCCTATTCCTCTCCACATACTGCATTCTACATTGGGATACTATATTTCAACCCATGCTTGCCAATCTTTCTATTATTTTTTGCATTTTACTATTTGAATATATTCTGCTCTCACTAATAAAACAAATGCAATGGGCCTTAAATGCAACAAATAATCATTATTCATGTAAAAATGCAAAAAAATGAGTATTAAATACAACAGAAACACTACACTATTGAGAGCATTAATACCTGGTACAAGGTTG
This sequence comes from Ptycholaimellus sp. GST1_10, assembly GCA_030248095.1. NCBI lineage: Eukaryota > Metazoa > Nematoda > Chromadorea > Chromadorida > Chromadoridae > Ptycholaimellus > Ptycholaimellus sp. GST1_10. The sequence continues at coordinate 3,877 of JASANA010003260.1, read as the reverse complement.
CCTGGGAAGTTATGGGGCATGAAGCTCCGCGGTCACCTATTGCGCTATGCGCCATATACTTGTTGACCATGCACTCCTCGCAATATCAAATAACCCGTTAAGTTACAGTAGTTAAGTTACATATTAGTGTAGCACCAGTAGGACCTCTCTATCCATCCACACTTGTCTTCTTTCGTCTCTCTTGCCCATGACCTGCCCTATACCTTGAAATCAGTTTTCCCATTTATGATCCCGCACCAAGATGTTAATGTTCAAGATGATTGATATTCTTGCAAAATACAAATACAATACAAAATCAAAGCTTAAATTATCATTTTAAAGATCGTTCAGTTAAAAAATATTTGGTATTAAATTGATCTCAAATTTAAAATATTGATTTTTGTTTTGTGTGGGCTACTGTTCTGCTGACCTCAGAAAACTATAAATCTGGGCAAATAATTTGGTGCATAAATATGGCAGGAATTCCAACATATCTCAGCGATGACTTTGTGGATCCTATGGAACAAACTCGTGGTACAAGGCGATCATCAAGTTCACGCCGCCAGCCAAAATCATATGCCCTACGTCTCCGAGATTCACGTGGACGCTTCATCTCTCGCAAACGAGCTCAATCAAGCAAAGCAGTCATGGCGAAAACTCAAAGCAAAAAGCCACTACGAAAGACCACCTTGAAACCAAGACTCCGAAGGCAACAAAGAATCCGCCAACGAACACCATCATTGAGCCAAAGTTCCAGTCAGGACTCTTCTCAAGTCAGCAGCCGACCAAAACGCTCTGGAAGAAAAATGCAGGGCGGCAGACGAAGCAGGACAGTGAGAACAAGTCAGAAAAGCAGTCGACGTGTAAAAGCAGCAAAGGCTCAACCTCGAGACAGCCGTGGACGATTCATAAGTAAAGCAACTGCACAGCAATCTCGCAAAAAGAACACTGCATCAAGGAAACGTCGCACAAAACGCCCATCTCGATCTTATCGTTCCAAACGCCGGACTTCCAAGCAACGTCAACGTTAGCCTCTTTTTACCTATTCCCTATTTATTTTTGTTTCCCCATTTTTTTGAATCCCCATTTTTGTTTGTACCTTGTCTTTAGTTAAGATAAAAAGAATTTTACTAATCTTGAATTTTACAAATTTTACAAATAATGCAGCAAATCTCACAAAAACAACAAGCTAACAAAAATAAAGATTCCAACAAAAATTCAGAATCTATAACTATAAAAGTAGTACCATAATCAATCCTTACCATATTACTTTTGAATTTGATTGAGAAACCACATACTTGCTTTTTTGAGTGACAAAATGTCTTATATAGGATGCGCTCCGCGGTCACCTATTGCGCTTTGCGCCATATACTGGTTTCTTCAGCTGACAAGATTTATGAAACGTTCAGAGAACCCATGTCTTTTGAAAGGGATTGGGCAGTTCACATGATAGATCAGAATATTTAGTGTATTTTTCCATGATATGGTTCGGTTTTGGGGAGGGTCAGTTTGAGTGGTTAAACGTAGTTGATTTTTATTCATCTGGGATCAATTTTCAATGCGCATGAGTAGCAATTGCAAGTCCTTAATGATGTGTTCTGCCCACTTGACACTCATCTCTTCCCACTTGACTTTGCTCCAGCTAGTTCTGCCAGCTCCACTCAGGGCTTGTTCACGGCCAAGGGAATCGACTACCGAAATCCAGATAAATTGTTCCGATTCTGCCCCCCAGTAGTGGCGTCCACAAACTGGTACTGGAAGATTTCAGAGTTTCGTCTGGACCAAGGTTGAAGTACAAAGAAATTGAGTTATCATGAAAAAGAACAGTCAAACAGATGGTGTGGGTTGCAAATTTCACTTGGATAAAGTAATAGCATGCATGGGATGACAGGTAAAAACAATAAAAATAGTAATTATAAAATGGAGCATTTTGAAGATGCGAACATGTAGCAGCTGAGGTACACCTCTATGTAAATTGATTTTAAAAAAGTAGCAAAGTAATTGTTATGATTAGATAAATAGCTGATGAATGCAATTTTAATTACTATAGCTTAAAAAGGAAGAAAAAAACTTTGAATATCTGGTAATAGTCATATATTGTGTGGTTCTATAGAGTTCAGTGCTCTAGACAAGTTCTTTGACACCAGCATTCCTGCATCATCCTCTGCTTTCTTAGCCCATCTTCCTCTCCAATTTTATAAGCTTCACTTCAAACAAGTTCTAAGTATTATCTGTTTTAATCTCTCTTAGCGGTTTCCAATAAATAGCGCCTTCTCATCGAGGTTCGATTTAGTCATCGAATTGAGCTATGGTAGACAAAAACGTGGGATCTTGCAGCATGCTTTGGGCTGTTGCGTCCATCGAAAATTACCTGTAAGATGGGGGTGTAACATCTGTGGAGGATCTGGCTGGACTAAATCCGCTCTACTCCACTGGAATGACTCCGTTGACCTCAGTCCAGTGCTAGAGTGTTGTTCTCTACACCAGCATCTCCACTGGTTTCCCCACCACTGAAAGAAGAGAGATTGGGCGGTATGACTTTGTTTGGTCAGGGATGTCGTTGGAGAGGAGGATTAGGATAATCTGTCTGATGTTTATTGCATTGCTCAACACACCCAAAATAAAATGTAGTTATAAACTTGCGATGGAGCTTTCCATTGGTCAGTGGGTACTAACTAGCATGTCACGCTTCTTCTGTTAATACTGATTGTGTTTTTGTAAACACTCAGTTATGGCATAATCATAACATTTACATTATTAAAAATGAATAAACTTTCAAAACAATAAAATGTAAAAAAAACTTGATAAGCAAATTAGAAAACATGTGCAAAAAAACTAGAACAAGGCATGTTACGTAGGGTTGGACTTAAGAAATGATTCAAGAAAAGTAACATGTGCAATACCTAACTGTTGGTCGATTAGGGAAATCAAAAATCTTGTTCTTCTTTCTTCAGAGGCTAACTTGTCATCATCCAAATCATTCCAGGCTGATGATCTTGTACACTCTCGAATCCAGTTAAATCCTTCTTCTACTTTGCCCATTATAGAAAGTTCCAATTGCAAGCGGACCTTTAGAGGAACTGAAAGTTCTGAATGTTCTTGAAGTACATCCAAACCATCGTGGCATTTATCCTTCAGCTCAGATAAATCTTCCAGTCTGAATTCATCAGCTTTAGATGAGGGTGTCAAAGATATTAGCAAGTTTGTAACTTCTGTTTCTTCAAATTGTTCCAAACATTCCCATCGTTTACGAAGTCCTTGTAGCAAACATATGTCTATGTTACTGTTCAAATTCATTGTTAAGGTTCCAAGTTTCTCAAGACTTTTTATGTCCAAATAAGCAGGCAAGCGTTCAATAAACTTTTGTGGAAGATTAATAAGAAACATCCGTATAACTGAAATGTGATTTCTGATAGCTTTGTCATGAACTATTACACCAATTGATAGTCTTTTTAAGCAAAATACTTATTCTATTTACAATGGGTGAGATAAACAGTTAACGGGTGCGGCGACCAAAAGTTGACAAATTTCAAGACTATGGTTCTTCATCCCATTGTAGTTCTGTGAGCTACCGTTTAAAACAAAGTTTCGTCCAGGTGTCTATTTTAAGCATGTAAATCGGTTTGAAGTTTGGTGCATTTTGAATGGAGAAATGGCAATATTAGTGGCAATATCATGCACTACGTGAGAGCAGTCTTTGCAGCAGATCTGCTCACAATATGCACTACGTGACAGCAGTCTTTGCAGCAACTCTGCCACAACATGCACCACGTGAGAGCAGTCTTTGCAGCAGTTCTGCCCAGAACATGCACTACGTGAGAGCAGTCAATGCAGCAGCATTGCGCACAACATGCACAACGTGAGAGCAGTCTTTGCAGCAGCTCTGCCCACAACATGG